>JAGYYJ010000766.1:0-11936 GCA_019671005.1 Hibiscus mutabilis
TTTGTTTATAAAAAAATTTTAGGTGCGTTACAAGTTAAAGGACATCAACATGTCGGGAAATAAAAGACAATCTATTCGAGAGATGATGTTGGAAGATATGAATCAATCCAATCAAGAGTTCCTTGCACCCTTTGATGATTACCTATACCAACCGAGAAAAGCCCAAAGAACTTATACCATGGAAAAATCTTGTGCTATGTATGGAGAACATCATGTGTTTGAAAATTGCCCTCACATTTTCGGTGCATATAACTACATGGAGGACCATAGAGGGAACCAGCAGCAAAATTCTTCATGGTATGGTCAAAAAGCTCAAAATATTTTTTACCATAACAATTTTGCCGCAGCAACAGATATGCCATGGCAATGTTGTCATTTTCAAGAGCATTCCAATTCCTTGGAGGAAACGTTACTAGCTTCCTTGGCTAGACTTGACGGATCAATTGAAGAGATTCGAGAACTATCAAAATCTATGGATACGAGGATAGCTCAGTGGGATGCAACCTTAGGGGATTTAGAAGATCAATTGGGGAGATCAACATATGTCATGGATAACATGCACCAACAATTCATTCCTAGGGATACTGGCATCACAAGGCAAGAGGATAAGAAGCAATGCAAAGAAAGCTCTCCGATGTGTGGGGAACAACTAGAACCTCAAAGTCAAGAGGATGCCAATGAGAGAGACTGCCCAACACATGATGAGCCTGAACAACAAATTGCCTTGGCAATGATTGAGGAGCCTGAACAGAGCAATGCCGCGACAACACTCAGTGAAGCTGAGAACAACAATACTACAGCAAATTCTGAGGAACCTGATGCCCAGAAGGTTACAACGTTGATGTTGAAGCAGGAATCTGTAGATTGCTCTCATCTACAATTGCCACGGCAATTACACGACCACATGCAAGATCAACGAGATAATAATACTTTGCCAATGGAATATGAGCAGGTAATAGTTGAACCTTTTGAATTCTTTAAAAACTCATCTCGTCCATTGCATGTATGTCTTGAGGAACCGAGGTTGGTAGATTTGAAGCCATCGAAATCTCTACTGATGGAGATGTTTGAGAGGCCAAAAGAAAACGGTGTTTGGATTCGTAAAGCTTTTCAACAAATTGGTTCTTCCCTTGACTTACAGCAAATTTTGGCAACTGATTACCACGGCAATTGGCTTGAGCAGCAATTGCCACGACAACAAAGGCTACATCCAACCATGATAGAAGTCGGCAAGAATGAGGTAATTGAATGGTTGAGAATGGATATAATTTTTCCTATTAATATATTTATGCATTCAGGAATAGTAGCAAGGTGGAGAGTATACATGGACTACAAGCGAACAAAGAAGAAAGACACCTCCACCATGGTAACGCAAAAGGGAGTAGCTGGGAGCACATTGGCCCAACTCTTTTTGGGCAATATTGTCACCCGATGGAGGGTACGGATGGACTATAAGAAGTATCAGAAACGACTCTCCTCAACTTTTCTCAGATATTCAGTAACATTAGAAGATGCATGATGGCACTCTTTTCAGACATGGTCGAAGACCTCCTTGAGATCCTCATGGATGATTTTTCCGTTTTTGGTAATGAGTTCGACAGTTGCCTCGGCACCCATTGTCGTTCCACCAAATTGGACGCCACATTTTGAGCTCATGTGTGATGCAAGTGATTTCGCGGTAGGAGCAGTCCTAGGCCAACTCACAGGGAGGAGGATGCGGATTTAGAGATATGCGATGCATTCCTGGATGAACAACTTTTAGTTGCCTCGGCAACCCTCGACGCCGCAACAGCTCCTGATACCCACACCTCGGCAACCATGGAAGCGCACGCCTCGATAACCCCTAACGCCTCGGCAACCATGGATGTGCATGCCTCGACAACCCTCGATGCCATGGCAACTACCGATACGCAGGCCTCAGCAACCATGGATGTGTATACCTCAGCAACTCTAGACGCACACGCCTCGACAACCTTGGGAGTAGTCACCTCGCAATACCCTGATCAGGTTATAAGCCGATGTGCCCCTGAAGAGGAGTAACAGAATGTACTCCGACAATGCCATTCTTCACCCTATGGAGGACATTTTGGAGGAACTCGTACCACGACCAAAGTTTTGCAATTCGGTTTGTATTGGCCAACACTATACAAAGATGCCCAAGAGTTTTACAAGCAATCTGATCGTTGCCAGAGGACGGGCAATATCACCTACAAACCAATGGGCAATCAAGACCGTGAATATGGATTAGGAAAGTGCCGGACAAAAGCGTTTGATGGATCTCAATGAGATAGAAGAATTTCGTGCACTCGCCTATAACAATGCACGAATCTACAAGGAGAAAACAAAGCGATGGCACGACAAGAAACTATTGCCACGACAATTCACGCCAGGGCAACTAGTTCTCCTATTCAATTCTCGGCTAAAACTTTTCCTGGGAAAGCTAAAATCAAGATGGGACCATTCGAAGTCGTCAAACCATTCTCCCATGGTGCTGTGATAATCAAGTCCATCTCTGACAACCATGAATTCAAAGTTAATGGACAAAGATTGAAGCACTACAATGGTGCCCATGTGGAACGTAACAAATAAGTGGTCAACTTAGGAGATGCATGAGCATGCTCTCCTTTCAATATTTTCTTTTTCTTTTTATTTTTATTTTTAGGAGATATTTTATTTTTTTTCATTATCTTTAGTTTTCAGGTTTTCTTTGTTTTCTTTTTCACAACAAGACTCACAACTACTATGCGAAGGAAATTTACTGCTGAGATCCTAAATTCCAAGAAGATAGGAGAAGTTCTAGTAGGAATATAATTATAATAAAGAATTATATTCTTTAAAGATAATTTAATTCCAACTTAACTTCCTCCTCAAAGAAGGACTTTGGCCTAGCCCTATAAATAAGATGGAGATTTTGACAATCAATTGAGAGCAAATGAGGGGAATTTCGACAAGTCCAAGGAGGGCAAGAGGAGAGAATTTTCGACAAGCATCTAGGGCAAGGAGGATTTCGACAAGCCTCTTCCTTCATCCTTTTCTTTCTTGTTCGATTGGGTTCATGCTAGGGATTATTTATCTTGTGTTTCTTTGGAACCTAGCCATGAACTAAATCTACTTGGCTATGGTTATTGTGTTTTGTGGTTGTGAGAAACTATTGGTTTTTGTTTAGGTAATAAGAGTTTGCACTTTCAATTCAAGGTTTACTCATTGTTGGTTCTTATTCTTGTTTGCGAGTGAATTGGGAGAGGATCTCGTAACTTCATCTATTTATCTAATATCGAGAGAGTTAGATTCAAGAAACGAATGAGTATGGTCTTTATTCAATCTATTGATGGTGAAGATTAATCTGGCTTAGGAATAAGTTAAGGGTTTCAACGGCTAAGAGGAGCGCAAGATTGGTTGTTGTTCACCCTTGATTCACGCAGGGATGTATTATCAAGGCATGCACAAGTAGCTAGAGTTTCGACTTAGGGATAAGAAGAAACCATTGAAGATAGCTCTGCCGAACCTTGAAGTTGCTGCCCAGAAGCCCAAGTAGTTGCTCAGGCAACCATCGATTAGTTGCCAAGGCAACCCCGTTGTGCAAGTTACCACGACAACTGAGTTGCCCGTGCACTCTTTTACCAAGACGATCCAATCGGCTATCACACCTCAACTCATGATAACCTGGCCTATCTCTCTCTCATTTGATCTCATATTTTCTTTTACTTTATTGCTTTCTAGTTTAGTTATTAGTTAAACTCCCATAATCCTTTATTTGTGTTTTTACTTTTTACAGTGCAAGAGACTAGATTCATGAAGTAGCACCAATCCCTATGGAGACGATATCTTTTATACTATAACTTGCGACGTGTATACTTGCACATTTGCGTAGCACTTATTACGCGCAACAGAAATCAAACTCCTTTGGGATTTAACTTTGCTCCACGTCATCTTGGGTTTATCTAGTCATCAATTTTGACTACCATGTCATCTTATCCCTTATCAAAAATTGCCCTGATAACTAGCTCGGCATCTCCTTCATGCATTGCCCTGGCAACTGGTTCCAGCCTTGCTTTGGCAAGTGATTCTGCACATACACAAAAACACACCAAAGCAGTATCTTTTTCCACAAAATTAAGCAAAATATGAAATCAAGCTTGTCCACCAAGAAAACATTGTAAATATGCATGAATGGATAATAATGCAACTAATATGAGCCCAAGTCTAGCAATAATATGAGTTAAAAAGGGTGACTAAAATAGTACTTTTAGACACTTAACACACCCCCAAACTCGAACTATTGCTTGTCCTCAAGCAATGCAAACTAATAATTACCCGCCAAGACTTCAATTTTCACAAACTTAGCTTTGAACTTGATTTCAATTCTCAGAACCGTGGCACAAAGTATGATTGGCTTTTCATTTTTCGGAAAACTTAGGAGTTACTCGGAATCACACTGTAATGCTTGTGAGTGTGTGCGGAGTTGTGTGCAAGTTGATTTTTCGGATTCTATGCAAATAAGAGTTTTTCAAATTACTTTATTGGGTTCTTTTAACATGTTTTAACTAGAGCCAGTTTCGGGCACCTCTAGCGATCAATTTTTAGCACATAGTAAAGCCAATTTCGGGCACCTCTAGGGATCAATTTTTTAGCACATACTAGAGCCAATTTCGGGCACCTCTAGCATTCATCCAATTTTTATTCTAATCCCCCAATTTTTTAACTATTAACCTAAGTTTGCTAGAATTCCTTAAATCAATCAAGCCACACGGTGTTTCATCAAGTTTAGCATCATAGTACGATTCTAAGTGTTTCCATGTTTATCCTAGAATAAAAAGTTCTATCAATTAAGTGCATTGGAAAAGTCATCATCGGATATTCATCAAATCTAGGCAATTCTTGTTCCAACTAAAGGCATGGCAAGCAATTTATGTATCCTAAATGCAATACTTAAGATGAATGCAACTAAACGTGGTAACTAACTAATAACAATCCCCCCCAAAATCGAGTGAGGCATTGTCCTCAATGCATGTAATAATGAAAAATAAAAATAAAAATAAAGAAAAGTAAAATGCAAACGAGGACTTACTCTGAGAGTTCGTCGGCGTGGATGATTAGTTTCCTTTTGGTCGGTGTCTTGATTCTTTTGCTTGAACGTGGTGGTTGCTTCCTTGTTGCCGATGGTGGAATCGATCCTCGTACGGGGTTGTCCTCTTCATCAATGCCATTGGCTTTTCGCTTGGGCTTGGAGGATTCGATTGGTGTGGTCTTTGTTGGTGCAATGGATGACCCGTCCGAATCTGAAAAATCGGACAATGATTCAGTACGAGTTGATTTGGGCGTAAGTGCTTTACCTTTGGCTTTTGTAGTGGTTGTCGGGGCGTCTTTAGCTTTGGTTGCCGCAACATCTTCAGTGTTGGTTTCCGTGGGAAGGATTTCGGCAGGAAAGATGGGGAACGACACGCGGTTGTCCGGGTACTTTCCAGGATGACTTGGGTGATAGCATTGTTGTGATCCTTCATGTACCACATGAACATTAGTTTCCGGTCTTCAATTTGCCTAAGGCGGTTTGGCAACGGTTGTAAGAGTGCTTCAAGTTGTCCTAGGGTTACTGGTCGAGTTGCCCGGGCATCAGTTGCTTGGGCATTAGGGGTTGCAGAGGTGGCAGGAGTTGCCACGGCAATTGAAGGCATTGGTGATTTTACCGGTGCCTCTCCCATTAGCGTTCGGATTTGTGCTCGATTCCAACCAGACTTTGGTAGGGCCTTTTCATCAGTGGACTCACTTGGGACAAACATCTCCTTGAAAAGATTGGAAATTAAGCAAGGGAAGAAAAGAGAACCCTTGTCTTTTGTGCTACATACAAAAATCTCATCACAAATAATTTTTCCAATGTTAATGACGTGATTATGCAAGATAGAATGTATGAGCAAAAGATGAGGTGTATCAACGGTAGTATTGTATGTGGTGGGCATTAAAGAAGTTTTAACAAACTTATTCCATAATTTTGCCTTGGGTTTAAGCTGAAGGCAATTTACTGTGCCCTTGTATTTACCGTCGTTCGAATGAGTTCCTGGTAGAGTGAGTTCTTGAAGCACCTTGTCGAGTTGCTTGGGCGTAAGTTGATCAACAAAGCCTTAATGCTCTTCATTCTCAATGTAGAGCCCGTAAAAGGTGTTGATGTTTTCGGCCGAAATCTTGATGGGAGTTGGAGTATTCAAAGCCTTGTTCTTCGCAAATCTTTCGGCTTTCAAACTTGGAGTGAAATCTTTCTTGAACCACCGGTATAGCAAACTTCTTGTATCTTGGTTCTTTGGAGGAACTTGGATGAACAAAAAATTCGATTTTGGATGCCATAGGTGATCTTGGTTGTGAGTTTGGTAGAAACAAAGAAAAGAAAGCAAAAGAAACTAAAGAGTTGCAAGATGAAAAGTAGGAATAGGCTTCTTGGAAGTTAAGGGTGATGGGTTAAATAGAAAAGATAGGTAGTAAATATGGTGGGTGAGATTAATTGGAAAGAAAGAAAACAAGTGTTTTGATTTAGGGGTAGGGGACGGCTAGGGTATTTGGGGAAGGGGAAGTGTTTGGCCGGCTATGTAGGGTTTATTTAGGGTAAGTTAGAGGCTTAATATAAGCCTTAGATTTAGCCCATTAATTTCCTTATTTAGGAAGTTTCCTTCTTGAATCAAATTCCTCTTTATCTTGAACTCTTTTCCTACAATTCAAAAACAAATAAAATAAGGATTAAAATTAGAGATAAACTAATAAAAGAAAATAAATAAAGATGTGCAAAGAAATTCTTAAACTTAAAATTTAAAAACATTTAGATAAATATGAAAGAAATATGTAATCTTAATCTTAAAGAAAATAAATAAATCTATCCTAAAAAGAAAAAAAACCGAAATTAATATATAAAAAATTAAATAGTTCGAAAAAATAAAAAAATAAAAGAAAAAGAAAATATCGAAAGGAGAGCATGCTCATGCATCTCCTAAGCTGACCACTTCTTTGTTACGTTCCACATGGGCACCATTGTAGTGCTTCAATCTTTGTCCGTTGACTTTGAATTCATGTTTGTCAGTGATGGACTTGATTATCACAACACCATGGGAGAATGGTTTGACAACTTCAAATGGTCCCGACCATCTTGATTTCAGTTTTCCCAGGAAAAGTTTTAGCCGAGAATTGAATAAGAGAACTAGTTGCCCTGGCATGAATTGTCGCGACAATAGTTTATTGTCATGCCATTGTTTTGTTTTCTCCTTATAGATTCGTGCATTGTTATAGGTGAGTGCACGTAATTCTTCTATCTCTTTGAGGTCCAAAAAACGCTTTTGCCCGACACTTTCCTAATCCATATTCACAGTCTTGATTGCCCAATATTCCTTGTGTTCGATTTCCACCAGTAGATGGTATGTTTTTCCATAGACAAGTCATAAGGGAGACGTACCTAAGGGTGTTTTGAATGCAGTGCGATATGCCAAAAGTGCATCAGCTAGTCTTACTGACCAATCCTTCCTAGAGGGATTTACAACTTTCTCGAGTATACCCTTCAATTCTCAGTTGGAAATTTCTGTTTGCCCATTGGTTTGTGAGTGATATACCGTGGCAATTTTGTGTGACACACCGAAGCGTTGCAACATCTTGGCAATAAGTCTGTTGTCAAAGTGCTTGCCTTCATCACTGATAATTGCTCTCGACATCCCAAACCGTGTAAATATATTTTTCTGCAAGAATCATTGCACGGTCTTGGAATCGTTGGTGAGAACTGTAGCTGCCTCAACCCATTTAGACACGTAGTCAATGGCAAGTAGAATATAGAGGTTGCCGAATGAAGATGGGAAAGGTCCCATAAAATCGATCCCTCATACATCGAACAATTCCACCTCGATGGTGTTTTGGAGCGGCATCTCATGTCGTCTAGAGATATCGTCCGTCCTCTAGCAACGATCACATTGCTTGTAAAACTCTTGGGCATCTTTGTACAGTGTTGGCCAATACAAACCGGATTGCAAAACTTTGGCCACGGTACGTGTTCCTCCAAAATGTCCTCTATAGGGTGAAGAATGGCATTGCCGGAGTACATTATTCTACTCCTCTTCAGGGACACATCGACGTAGAACCTGATCTACATATTGTTTAAACAAAAGAGGCTCGACCCAAAAGTAATGCTTAGCATTATGGCGGAACCGCTTCATCCCTTGGTGAGTAAGGCCATAAGGTAAAATACCACAAACAAGGAAATTAACTAAATCCTGCGTACTAGGGTATTGCAATGGCAACTGCTCCTATGGTTGCCGAGGCGTGCACATCTAGAGTTGCCGCGGCATGTGCATCAAGGGTTGCCGAGGCATGCACATCAAGGGTTGCCAAGGCGTGTACATCATTGGTTGTCAAGGCATACGCGTCAAGGGTTGCCGAGGCAACCAACAGTTGCTCATCCAAGAATGCATCACATATCTCTAAATCCGCGTCCTCCTCCCTATTGCATTCTAAGCGTGATAAGTGACCGGCCACTTGATTTTCTGTTCATTTCCTGTCCTTAATTTCAATGTCAAACTCTTGTAAAAGCAATATCCAATGAATCAAACGAGGTTTGGCATCTTTTTTAGCAAATATATACTTAATTGTCGAATGGTCCGTATGGACATTACCTTTGTACCAATCAAATAGGATTGGAACTTGTCAAATGTGAAAACTATGGCTAGTAACTCTTTCTTCGTTGTTGTGTAATTCACTTGAGCACTATTATCACATGAAAGGTCTTACCTGTGCGTTGGCCTAGGACTGCTCCTACCGCGAAATTACTTGTATCACACATGAGCTCAAACGGTAGCGTCCAATCAGGTGGAACGACAATGGGTGCCAAGGCAAGCTTTTCCTTTAGGGTTTCGAATGCTTGGGTGCAAGAATAATCAAAATTGAAGACTTTATCCTGTTCAAGCAAATTGCACAAGGGTTTAGTAATTTTAGAAAAATTATGAATGAACCTCATGTAAAAACCTGCATGTCCAAGAAAGCTTCGAATTCCTTTAACCGAACTTGGTGGGGGTAATCTCTCGATCACGTCCACCTTGGCTTTGTCTACTTCAATTCCCTTGGATGAAATCTTTTGGCCGAGCACTATTCCTTCATCTACCATAAAATGGCACTTCTCCCAATTAAAGACTAAATCAGTTTCTTCACATCTTGCCAACACCTTCTCTAATTTGCCGAGGCAACTTTCAAAGTCATTACCAAAAATAGAAAAATCATCCATGAAGATCTCAAGGAAGTCTTCGACCATGTCTGAAAAGAGTGCCATCATGCATCTTTGGAAGGTTGTCGGGGTGTTACACAATCCGAACGGCATCCTTCGGAAAGCATAAGTATTGTATGGGCATGTGAAGGTTGTCTTTTCTTGATCTTCTGGTGCTATGGCAATTTGATTGTAACCTGAATAACCATCAAGAAAACAATAAAAGGGTTTACCTGTAAGATGGTCAAGCATTTGATCAATAAAGGGTAATGGGAAGTGATCTTTCCTAATAGCTTTGTTTAGCTTTCGATAATCCATACAAACCCTCCAACCGGTCATAGTCCTGGTTGGAATGAGTTTATTGTTTTCAATACTTACCACCGTTATACCTTTCTTTTTTGGTACACATTGTACCAAACTTGCCCATATACTATCAGAGATAGGGTATATGATGTCGGCGTCAAGCCACTTGATGATTTCTTTCATTACAACCCCTTTCATGGCATGATTCAGTCTCCTATGGGCCTCAATTGAAGGTTTGTGATCATCTTCCAACAAAATCTTGTGCATGCACACTGCCAGGCTAATTCCCTTCAAGTCGGCAATTGTCCACCCTATTACCTTCTTGTGTAGCATCAACATTTTGATCAGCTTCTTTTCCCGCTCAGGCTGTAACTTAGAGGAAATAATTACAGTCAATGTATTATCGGTTCCCAAGTAAGCATATTTTAGTTGTCCTAGCAATTGTTTCAACTCAAGAATCGGTGGTTGTTCAATGGAGGGCTTTTCGAGTTTACCTTCCTTACCTGAGTAATCTAGTGGTTCAAAGTATGTACCTGGTCGATTGACTAACCAATTTGCCTCTTCTTGTTGTTCCCCATCGATCGGTTCTTCATACTCCTCAGGTTTCTCTTGATCGGCAGTGTAGTTGCCGAGGCAACTAAATTCCTCGTCCAAGTCAAACTCTGGTATGGCATGAAGAAGTTGGCATTCTTCTGGATCATCGGCATGCCTTAGTGTTTGGAACACATTTAGTTTAACTTGCTGGTCATTCACCCTAATTGTGAGTTCTCCCTTTTTAATATCGATCAAGGTTCTCCTTGTTGCTAGGAAGGGTCTCCCGAGAATGATAGGTGCATGTTCATCTGCTTCACAATCCAAAACAATAAAGTCAGCGGGAAAAATAAATTTGTCAACTTTTACCAGTATGTCTTCGGTTTTTCCCTCTGGATGCACATAGGATCTGTCGGCTTGCTATAGCATAACTGTTGTAGGTCTTGCCTTCCCGATTCCTAGTTTCTGGAAAACTGATTTAGGCATCAAGTTTATGCTTGCTCCAAGGTCACATAATGCTTTCCCGACATAGTGGTTTCCAATGGAACAAGGTATTGTGAAACTTCCGGGATCCTTCAACTTGGGTGGCATGTGATTGTGCAACATGGCCATGCATCCCTCTATTGCGGCAACTGTTTCAAACTCTTCTAGTCTTGTTCTCTTGGACATATTGTCTTTAAGAAACTTGGCATAGTTTGGCATTTCTTCAATCGCCTCAACCAATGGCAAGTTGATGTGGACTTGCTTTAGGATATCAAGAAACTTCTTAAATTGATATTCTTGCTTTTGTCGCTTCAACCTTTGTGGGAATGGTGGTGGAAGTCGGATATCTTTGATCCTTTCATTGGTCTGGAACCTGATTGACGGCATTGCTGAGGCAACTGGAGTTGCCGAGGCATTGTCAACTAAGGTTGCCATGGCGTGCCTATCGTTGGTCTGCGGCATCCTTATCGCTGGTTGCCGAGGCATGCTTATCGCTGGTTGTCGCGGTAATTCCTGGTTCAGCATCTGAGGCTTTGTCGCTGAGTTTGTCTTGTTCTTTTTGTGGAGTTTTGTTTGGTGAGGGAGCTTGAGCCTCTTTAAGTTGTTGGCCACTTCTAGTGGTGATCGCCTTACATTGCCCATGGCCAGTTCCTCTTGCGACTTCAGTATCGCTAGGTAAACCTCCTTGCGGTCTAGTATTCAGGTTTTGAGCAAATTGCCCGACTTGATTTTCCAATGATTTGATTGTCGCCTCTTGGTTTTGCAATCTCATCTCGGTCCCGTTAATAAAAGCACCAGTTCTCTTTATGAAGTTACTATTCTCAGCCATATACGATTCAGTTTTTAATATTAAAACATTGAGAGAATTTTCCAAAGAACTAGATGTTGTCAGTTGTTGCTGCGGCAACTATTCCCGTGGCATATTTTGCTGGAATCCCGATGCTTGTGCATTCTGATTGTTCTGGTTTAGAGCATTGTTGGGATTGCTCCATGAAAAATTTGGGTGCTTCTTCCAAGATAGATTGTATGTATTGGACATCACATTGTTGTTTCAATTGTAATTTCCCACATAAAAGCTGGATTCCGGATTCTGCATACATTCAGAAAAATCATGGTTACCACCACATAACTTACAAAAAGAATCTATTACCTTGACCTCCTGTGTGTTGTTTGGTTTCTGCATGTTCTGGACCATCTTGGTTAGAGTGGCCAATTGTGCCAAAATTTAGTCTGATGATCCCAGTTCATGTATTGTGGCTTGGTGTCTAACTCCTCCTCTTCTAGTAGATGGAAATTGATAATCATTCTTGGCGAGCCTGTTTAGAATTTGCATTGCTTCTTCTGGTGACTTATCTAGGAGTATGTCATTTGCCGAGGCATCTAGCATCATCCTTGTTGGTGT
>JAGYYJ010002303.1:0-10788 GCA_019671005.1 Hibiscus mutabilis
TGATATTCATCAAATCTAAGCAATTTTTGTTCCAATTAAAAATGTAATATTTAAGATGAATGTAACTAAACATGGTAACTACTAATAACAATCCCCCCAAACTCGAGTGAGGCATTGTCCTCAATGCATGCATTAAAAAAAAAATAAAAATAAAAAAAAAAATGCATACGAGGACTTACTCCGAGAGTTCATCATCGAGATGATTAGTTTCCTTTTGGTCGGTGTCTTGATTCTCTTGCTTGAACGCCGATGGTTGTTTTCTTGTTGCCGGTGGTGGAATCGATCCTCAGACGGGGTTGTCCTCATCGCCCTCTTCATCAATGTCATTGGCTTTTCGCTTGGAGGATTCAATTGGTGCGTCTTTGTTGGTGCAATGGAGGACTCGTCCAATCTGAAAAATCAGAAAATGATTTCCGAGGAGTTGATTCGGGCATAGGTGCTTTACCTTGGCTTTTGCAGTGGTTGCCGGATGTCTTTAGCTTTGCTGCCGTGGCATCTTCGTGGTTGGTTGTCGTGGCATCAGCTTGTGTGCACGATGTAGGTTGCCGCGGCATCATCTGCTGCGGTTGTCGTGGGCGATCGCTTCATTGGTTGCCGGGCAAGGATCTCGGCAGAAAGATTGGGAACGCACGCGATTGTCCGGTACTTTTCTAGGATGACTTGGGTGATGGCATTGTTGTGCTCCTTCATGTACCGCATGAACATTAGTTGCGGTCTTCAATTTGCCTTAGGTGGCTTGCCAATGGTTGCAAGAGTGCTTCAAAGTGTCCCGGGGTTGATGGGCCGAGTTGTTCGGGCATTAGGTGCTTGGGCATTAGGGATTGCCGGGCGGCAGGAGTTGCCGGCAATTGGAGGCCTTGAAGATTTTCCTGTGCCTCTCCCATTAGCTTTTGGATTTGTGCTTGATTCCAACCGACTTTGGTAGGGCTTTTCATCGGTGGACTCACTTGGGACATGCATCTCCTTGCAAAGATTAGAAATTAAGCAAGGGAAGAAAAGAGAACCCTTATCTTTTGAGCTACATAAAAATCTCATCACAAATAATTTTTCCAATGTTAATGATGCGATTATGCAAAATAGAATGTATGAGCAAAAGACGTGGTATATCAACGGTAGTATTGTGTGTGGTGGGCATTAAAGAAGTTTTAACAAACTTATTCCATAGTTTTGCCTCGGTTTAAGCCGAAGGTGATTTACGTGCCCTTGTATTTACCGCTGCTCCAATGAGTTCCTGCTGAGTGAGTTCTTGAAGCACCTTGTCGAGTTGTTTGGGAGTGATTTGATCAACGAAGGCTTGATGCTCGTCCTTCTCAATGTAAAGCCCGTAAAAAGGTGTTGACATTTTTGGGACTTATGAGTATGGCCTTGTCACTTAACAAAAACATAAGGATTATCCGGTTAGGTGAGTGAGCATAGAATTCTTCTTACCCATGAGATGTTACCCTGTTCCGATTGATGGCAAAAAGATTTGCCACTTTTGATGTGCAATCCTCTCAAGATGAATGGTTCAAGGCTGAAATCTTGATGAGAGTTGAGTATTCAAAGCCTTGTTCTTCATGAATCTTCCGCTTTCAAACTTGGAGTGAAATCTTTCTTGAACCACCGTGTAGCAAACTTTTGTATCTTGGTTCTTTGGAGGAACTTGGATGAACTAAAAATTTAATTTGGATGCCATGGATGATCTTGGTTGTGAGTTTTGTAAAAAAAATAAAAGAAAAGAAAAGAAACTAAAAAGTTGCAAGATAAAAAGTAGGAATAGGTTAAGGGTGATGGGTTTTATAGAAAAGATAGGTGGTAAATATGGTGGGTGGGATTAGAGGAAAACGAAAAAAGGGGGTTTTTGGTTTAGGGAGAGGGTGACGGCAAGGGGGTTTGATTAGGTAAATTGGAGGCTTTATATAAGCCTTAGATTCAGCCCATTAGTTTCCTTTGTTGAAGATGTTTTCCTTCTTGATTAAAATTCTCTCTTTATCTTGAACTTTTTCCTACAATTCAAAGACAAATCAAATAAGGATTAAAATTAAAGATAAACTAATAAAAGAAAATAAATAAAGATGTATAAAGGGATTCTTAAACTTAAAAAATAAAAAAAAAAATCCTATCCTAAAAATAATAAATAATCGGAAAAAAAAAAAAAAAAAAAAAAAAAAAAAAAAAAAAATTAAAAAAAAAAAAAAAAAAAAAAATAAAAATAAAAATATCAAAGGAGAGCATGCTCATGCATCTCCTAAGTTGACCACTTCTTTGTTACGCTCCACATGGGCACCATTGTAGTGTTTCAATCTTTGTCCATTAACTTTGAATTCATGTTTGTCGAGATGGACTTGATTATCACATGGCACACCATGGGAGAATGGTTTGACAACTTCGAATGGTCCCGACCATCTTGATTTTCAGCTTTTCCCGGGAAAAGTTTTAGCCGAGAATTGAATAAGAGAACTAGTTGCCCGGCATGAATTGTCGCGGGCAATAGTTTCTTGTCATGCCATTGCTTTGTTTTCTCCTTGTAGATTCGCATTGTTATAGGCGAGTGCACGGAATTCTTCTATCTCATTGAGGTCCAACAAACGCTTTTGTCCCGCACTTTCCCAATCCATATTCACGGTCTTGATTGCCCAAGATGCCTTGTGTTCGATTTCCACCGTAGATGGCATGTTTTGCCATAGACAAGTCGGAAGGGGGACATACCTAAGGGTGTTTTGAATGCAAAGGCGATATGCCCAAAGTGCGCCATCTAGTCTTAATGACCAATCCTTCCTAGAGGGATTTACAACTTTCGAGTATACCCTTCAACCCCGGTTGAAATTTTCGCTTGCCCATTGGTTTGTGGGTGATATGCCGTGGCGATCTTGTGTGATATGCCAAGCGTTGCAACATCTTGGCAATTAGTCTGTTGTCAAAATGCTTGCCTTCATCATCGATAATTGCTCTCGCATCCCAAACCGTAAATATGTTTTTTCGCAAGAATCGCTGCACGGTCTTGGAATCGTTGTTGGGAAACCGCAGCTGCTCAACCCATTTAGACACGTAGTCGACGGCAAGTAGAATGTAGAGGTTGCCGAATGAAGATGGGAAAGGTCCCATAAAATCGATCCCCATACATCGAACAATTCCACCTCGATGATGTTCTGGAGTGGCATCTCATGTCGCCTAGAGATATTGCCCGCCCTCCGCAACGATCACATTGCTTGTAAAAGTCTTGGGCATCTTTTGTACAATGTTGGCCAATACAAACCGGATTGCAAAACTTTGGTCGCGGTGGTACGAGTTCCTCCAAAATGTCCTCCATAGGGTGAAGAATGGCATTGCCGAGTACATTTTGTTGTTCTTCTTCGTGGGACACATCGGGCGTATAACCCGATCCGCACATTGTTTAAACAAAAGAGGCTCATCCCAAAAGTAATGCTTAGCATCATGGTGGAACCGCTTTTCCCTTGGTGAGTAATGCCATAAGGTAAAATACCACAAACAAGGAAATTAACTAAACCGCTGCACTGTGGTATTGCCGAGGCATGTGCTGCCGTGGTGATCGCTCCCAAAATTGCCGAGGCGCGCGCTGGCCAAAGGCTGCCGCGCGGCGCCGAGAGTTGCCGAGTGTGTGCATCCATGGTTGCCGAGGCCGAGGGGGTTGCCGCCGGTTGCCGAGGCATCGAGGGTTGCCGAGGCATGGTGGTCCATGGTTGCCGAGGCAACTAAAATTTGTTCATCCGGGAATGCATCGATATCTCTAGATCCGCCCTCCTCCCTATTATGCGTTTCTAAACGTGATAAGTGATCGCCACTTGATTTTCTGTTCCTTTTCGTCCTTAATTTCAATATCAAATTCTTGTAAAAGTAATATCCAACGAATCAAACGAGGTTTAGCATCCTTTTAGCAAATAGGTATTTGATTGCCGAATGGTCCGTATGAACAATTACCTTTGTACCAATCAAATAGGATCGAACTTGTCAAATGCGAAAAACTACAGCTAGTAACTCTTTCTCCGTTGTTGTGTAATTCACTTGAGCACTATTAAGAGTTTTACTAGCGTAGTATATCACATGGAAGGTCTTACCGTGTGCGTTGGCCTAGGATCGCTCCTCCTACCGCAAAAATCACTTGCATCACACATGAGCTCAAAAGGTAGCGCCCAACTGTGGAACGACAATGGGTGCCGAGGCAAGCTTTTTCTTTAGGGTTTTGAATGCTTGGGTGCAAGAATCATCAAAATCAAGACTTTATCCTGTTCAAGCAAATTGCACAAGGGTTTAGTGATTTTAGAAAATTATGAATGAACCTCCTGTAAAAACCTCGCATGTCCAAGAAAACTTCAAATTCCTTTAACCGAACTTGGTGGGGGTAATCTCGATCACGCCCACCTTGGCTTTGTCTACTTCAATCCCTTTGATGAAATCTTGTGGCCGAGCACTATTCCTTCATCTACCATAAAATGGCATTTCTCCCAATTGAGGACTAAATCGCTTTTTTCACATCTTGCCAACACCTCTCTAAATTGCCGAGACAACCGTCGGGTCATTACTAAAAATAGAAAAATCATCCATGAAGATCTCAAGGAAGTCTTCGACCATGTCTGAAAAGAGTGCCATCATCATGCATCTTTGAAGGTTGTCGGGCATTATATAATCCGAACGGCATCCTTCGGAAGGCATAAGTACCGTATGGGCATGTGAAGGTTGTCTTTTCTTGATCTTTCCGGTGCTATGGCAATTTGATTGTAACCTGAATAACCATCAAGAAAACAATAAAAGGGTTTACCCGCAAGACGGCCAAGCATTTGATCAATAAAGGGTAATGGGAAGTGATCTTTCCTAGTGGCTTTGTTTAGCTTTCGATAATCCATACAAAACCTCCAACCGGTCACAGTCCTGGTTGGAATGAGTTCATTGTTTTCATTACTTACCACCGTTATACTTTTTTTTCGGCACACATTGTACCGACTTACCCATGTACTATCGAGATAGGGTATATAATGCCACGCCAAGCCACTTGATGATTTCTTTCATTACAACCCCTTTCATGGCATGATTCAGTCTCCTCCGGGCCTCAATTGAAGGTTTGTGATCATCTTCCAACAAAATCTTGTGCATGCACACCGCCGGGCTAATTCCCTTCAAGTCGGCAATTGTCCACCCTATTGCCTTTTTTGTGTAGCTTCAACATTTTGATCAGCTTTTTTTTCGCCCGCTCAAAGCTGTAACTTAGAAGAAATAATTACAGCAATGTATTATCGGTTCCTAAGTATGCATATTTTAGTTGCTCGCAATTGTTTCAACTCAAGAATCGTGGTTGTTCAATAGAGGGTTTTTCGAGTTTACCTTCCTTACCCGAGTAATCCAAAGTGGTTCAAAGTATGTACCGGGTCGATTGACTAGCCAATTTGCCTCTTCTTGTTGTTCCTCATCGACCGTTCTTCATACTCCTCAGTTCCTCTTGATCGGCAATGTAGTTGCCGAGGCAACTAAATTCCTCGTCGGTTAAACTCGCCGTGGCATGAAGAAGTTGGCATTCTTCCGATCATCGCATGCCTTAGTGTTTGGAACACATTTAGTTTAACTTGCTGGTCATTCACCCTCATTGTGAGTTCTCCCTTTACATCGATCAAGGTTCTCCTCCCTGCTAGGAATGGTCTCCCGAGAATGATGGGTGCATGCTCATCTCGCTTCACAATCCAAAACAATAAAGTCACGGAAAAAATAAATTTATCAACTTTTACCAAGATGTCCTCGATTTTTCCCTCCGATGCACATAGGATCTGGTTTGGCTAGTCTGTAGCATAATCGTTGTAGGTCTTGCCTTCCCGATTCCTAGTTTTCGAAAACCGATTTAGGCATCAAGTTTATGCTAGCCCCAAGGTCGCATAATGCTTTCCCGACATAGTGATTTCCAATGGAACAGGTATTGTGAAACTTCCGGATCCTTCAACTTGGGTGGCATACGACAGCAACATTGCCATGCATCCTCTCATTGCATGCAACAATTTCAAACTCTCCTAGCCTTGTTCTCTTGGACACAATGTCTTTAAGAAACTTGGCATAGTTTGGCATTTGTTCAATTGTTTCCACCAATGGCAAGTTGATGTGGACTTGTTTTTAGGATATCATCAAGAAACTTCTTGAATTGGTATTCTTGCTTTTGTCGCTTCAACCTTTGTGGGAATGGTGGTGGAAGTCGGATATCTTCGATCCTTTCATTGGTTTGAACCTGATTGACGGCATTGCCGGACAACCGGAGTTGCCGAGGCATTATCAACTGGGGTTGCCGAGGCATGCTTATCGCAAGTTGTCGAGGCATCTTTATCATCGGTTGCCGAGGCATGCTTATTTGCCGTTGCCGCGCAATTCCCGGTTCAAGATCCGAGGCTTTGCCGCTAGGTTCATCTTTGATCTTTTTGTGGAGTTTTGTTTGATGAGCGGGTTTGAGCCTCTCTGTTGTTGGCCACTTCTAGTGGTGATTGCCTTACATTGCTCATGGCCGCCTCTTGCGACTTCAAGATCGCTTAGGTAAAAACCTCCTTGTGGTCTAGTATTCAGATTTTGAGCAAATTGTCCGACTTGATTTTCCAATGATTTGATTGCCGCTCTTGGTTTTGCAATCTCATCTCGGTCCCGTTAATAAAAGCATCAGTTTTTTTTTATGAAATTACTATTCTCAGCATATAAGATTCAGTTTTCATCATAAAAGCATTTAGAGAATTTTCCAAAGAACTAGATGTTGTCGGTTGTTGTTGCGCGGCAATCGCTGTCGTGGCATATTCTCGCCGAATCCCGATGCTTGTGCATTCTGATTGTTCGTTTAGAGCATTGTTGGGATTACTCCATGAAAAATTTGGGTGCTTCTTCCAAGCCGGATTGTATGTATTGACATCACATTGTTGTTCCGATTGTAATTCCCACATAGAAGCCGGATTCCTGATTCTCGCATACATTCGTAAGAATCATGGTTATCACCACATAACTCACAAAAAGAATCCATTACCTTGACTTCATGTGTGTTGTTTGGTTTTTGCATGTTCGACCATCTTGGTTAAAGTGGCCAATTGTGCCTAAATTGAATCTGATGATCCTAGTTCATGTATTGTGGCTTGGCGCCTAACTCCTCCTCTTCTAGTAGAGGGGAATTGATAATCATTCTGGCCAGCCTGCTTAAAATTTGCATTGCTTCCTCCCGTGACTTATCTAAGAGTATGCCGCTTGCCGAGGCATCTAGCATCATCCTTGTTGGTGTATTCACGGCGTTGTAAAACATTGTTACTTGAGTCCACACCGAAACTGCAGGGGCATTTGTGTAGAAGTTCTCTATATCGCTCCCAAGCCTCAGACATGGATTCATCATCCGCCCCAAAAAAAAGAAGTAATGTCATTACGGCTTATCACCAAATTTGTAGGATTAAACCGAGCAAGGAAAATCACGACAAAGATCGGTCCAAGATGCTATTGATCCGCAGAATGCTATTCAACCATGCTTTTCGCCTATCCTCAGTGAATAGGGGAATAATCTTAATCAGAAGACATCGGGGTGACTCCGTGTATTTTGAACGAAAGTTGCAAATCTCGAGGAAAGATTTAAGATGTTGTCGCATCTTCGCTTGTCGAGCCGCCAAATTGACCAATTGTGTTGATCATATTAAACATTACCGGTTTTAACTCAAAGTGGTCGGCTTCAATTTCAGGTGCGACAACTCCCCGGATTAAGTCCATCAAGATCTTCTTCAAGATAGTCTCAATAGTTCTATTTCGCAAGAATCACTCCTCCTCCCCGCTGGAACATCTTGATTCATATTGCCGCCTTGATTAGCCATTGCTACTCTTATCCTTCGTCTAAGTCTTTGTAAGGTTCTGCTCGATTTTTGGATCAAAGGGATATTCTGGTGTAATCGGTCTCGCTCGGTCATATACCAATGCAAAAACCAAAGTTTGTTAGCCCTTTGAATCTTAAACAAGAAAAAAAATAAAAAGAAAGTGCAAGAAAATAAAACAAAGTCGCTATTGCCAATCCCCGCAACGGCGCAAAAACTTGTTTGTATGTAATAAGTGCTACGCAATTGTGCAAGTATACACGCTAAAAGTTATAGTATAAAAGATATCGTCAAGAAGAATCTAGTCGTAAAAAGTAAAAACACAAATAAAAGATTAAAAAGTTTTAACTAAAAACTAACAAATAAAAGATTATCAAAGAGAGATTTTATCGTGAGTTGAGGTGTGATAGCCGATTGATTGCCTTGGTAAAAGAGAAACGGGCAACTGGCTTGTCGTGGCAAAGAAAACGGGTTGCCTTGGCAACTAATCGATGGTTGCGGGCAACTAGTTGGGCAACTACTTGGGCGTCCGGGCAGCAACCTTCAAGGTTCGGGCAGAGCGTTCTTCAATGGTTTCTTCTTATCCCTAAGTCGAAACTCTAGCTACTTGTGCATGCCTTGATAATACATCCCGCGTGAATCAAGGGTGAACAACAACCAATCTTGCGCCTTCTTAGCCGCTGAAATCCTTAACTTATTCCTAAGCCGGATTAATCTTCACCATCAATAGATTGAATAAAGATCATATTCATTCGCTTTCTTGAATCTAACTCTCCCGATATTAGATAAATAGATGAAATCACGAGATCCTCTCCCAATTCACGCAAACAAGAATAAGAACCAAGAATGAATAAACCTTGAATAGAAAAGTGCAAACTCTTATTACCTAAACAAAACCAATAGTTTTCACAACCACAAAACACAATAACCATAGCCAAATAGATTTAGTTCATGGCTAGGTTCCAAAGAAACACAAGATAAATAATCCCTAGCATGAACCTAATGAACAAGAAAGAAAAAAAAGATGAAGAAGCTTGTCAAAATCCTCCTTCCTTGCCCTAGATGCTTGTCTAAAATTCTCTCTCTCTTGCCCTCCTTTGAGTTGTCTCCCCTTGAGTTGTCGAAATGGCCTCTTAATTTATAGGCTAGGTCAAAGTCCTTCTTTGAGGAGGAGTTGAGTTGAATTAAATTATCTTTTAAAGAATATATTCTTTATTATAATTATATTCCTACTAGAACTTCTCCTATCTTCTTGAATTTAATTCTTTCTTTAATCTCTTCATGGAAATCAAATTCCTTTGGGATTTAGCTTTGCTCCACGTCATCTTGGGCTTGTCTAGTCATCTTTTTGGCAAGTGATCCGCATATACACACAAAACACACCAAAGCAGCATCTTTCCCACAAAAACTACCAAGTTATGTAATCAAGCTCAACGATGGAAGGAAACATGGATTAATGCATGAATGGCTAATTATGCAACTAATATGAGCCTAAGTCTAACAATAATATGAGTAAAAAGGGTAAGAAAAATAGTACTTTGAACACACTATGTTTAAAAGGGCAATCTATTATTGTGTGGTTTTGGGAGATGTCTTGTTGAATATGTTTCATGTTTATTTGGTCACTCTGGACCATTAGGAAAAGGTTTGTCTATCAATTGGTTTATCATTTTAATGCTTGTCATAATTAGTAATCTTATGCCTAAGGATCTTTTTTCTATGCATGAAACTTTGTTGTAAAAAAAGATATCTTAGTTTATCCATTACACTTCAATGTTCATTTCAAGCTCGCTGTGGGAAACTATGTATTAATTGGATGAAAAAACCTTTTAGTTGACATTTCTTTATACGCCTTGGTTAAGAGTTCAAGAGACGGCTTTATCGGGTATTAGACACCCAATCTTGTTCAAAAGATCGCACTACGGGGTGTTCACTTTTACATGCTTTATTCCTTTTTTCAATCTTCCTACTAATCTATCATGTAGGTCGACAAGATGGCTATTGACATCTTTTAATTACTAATGTCGGCATGGTCTTACCAAAACGGAAATAATCCTTCACAGTATCGGTTGTAGTCTGATTTAAAGACTTTTCAAAGTTTTGTTATTTGGGGCTGTTTCGCTTACTGCAATTTAGTCCTCGGATCATTTACACGTACTACATATGATTGAATTTCATCCTCAAATTTTAGATGTAAGTTTGAAAACAACTTTTAGTACTCTGATTATAAAATACTTTACAGAATCTTCTCAGAATGCAATTTGGACCCTAAGTTGTAAATATAATGCCTGATAGAGCTGGGGTTCAATTTCATTTCTTAGTTAATAATTTCTAATCATCTCGGGTGAGTATCATTACTTAACTTTCTAATTTAGCTCCCTATTTCCAAATGTATAGTACAAAAACATCTTATAATGAGATCTACATTGAATTATTTCCATCATAACTTCAATCCATAACTTATTGAGTAAATTGCCCAATTACTTAATGCAGCAACTACGACATTGTTATCTTCAAACATATATATTTATAAAGTAAATATACTTTCTTCTTACTTTTCAGATCTTATATCTTATGTTATTGTAATCATCTCTTTACTTTGTCGCGGATAACTTATTCTAAACAAGAACTAACTTCCAGTTTATTTTATCAGATCATATCCACTATGGGTCCCTTTCTTGACCTCTAAGATTCGCCTAACCCATTTTAAATCAATATCATTTATTTTCCTTATTCTAATATCATTTCACCATATATTAATGAGAAGCGGCATCCGTCATACAATCAATACATCGATAATATGATCCTAGGGGCATGTATTTCTTGAAACTCCATATCGAGCTTGGTTTAGCATCGTAAACAGAGCTAAACCTTTGCTCTGATACCAATAAATTCAACACCTATAACGTATACTAGTAATTGAATATAAAATATAGATATTACTAAAACATGCTACTAAAAGGTAAGGCAAATTTTTTTATCACACTATACG
>JAGYYJ010000993.1:0-11935 GCA_019671005.1 Hibiscus mutabilis
TCATATTATAAACTGGTAATTTTAAATTGAAAGCCCATCTTGCCCTTGACTCTACTTTTTTTTTAAAAAAAAAAACCTAGTCCTTATAGATTGAGTCGAAACAAAAGAATACAAGTTATTTTGTCATCTCTAAATAAAATGAAAGTGGCTTGGATAGTTGGATGGTTATTTAATTTTAGTTCAAAAGGGGTTCTTCTAAATACTTGAAAAATTAATTTATTTAAAAGTTTTTGAATTTATGTGACTTAAATCACTAAAACGAAAAAAAAAAAAAACCCATCTAGGCTTTATTTATTTTATAACAATCAATTGAGTCTTTGAACATCTTATTTTCACTCTATAAAACTCTTGATTGGATGAAAATTGGCTAAATGTATGATCATTTTCTGTCCAATGGAGGCCATATTGAGAATAAATGTTTGAGAGCCCAATTTTTTGTAACAAAATTATAGGAGCTTAGATGATTATTTAATGTTAATTTGGCAGCTCAGAAACACTTTATCTGACGTAGAGTTCAATTTAATTATTAATCTTTGATAAATGTAGTTGAGTTCGAGAATAGCAGAAAATAAGTTTAAACTTAAGTCGGAGGGTGGAGGGATCAATCCTCATTAAAAAATCGTAGTCATCAATACAGTTTTCGAGTTTCGATCCGTTTGAGAATGAATGGCAATAGAAGATGCACCATTAATGCCACCAAGGTCGATATTTTTATGTAAAATCAAGTCAATAACACGACTTATAAAGGCCTCCAGTTGCTGCATTTGTGTATGTAAATCCTATGCATGTAAATTTCCATTAGTGCAAAAAGCAACCTTATGAACAGGGTTTAGGCTGATTCTCTTTGTTTATTTGATTTGATTAGATTAGTGGTGAGCATTTTATATCATTTGTGATTGATTAGATTAGTGGTAAGTATTTTTATATCATTTGTGATTGATGAGCTGCTCATCTCCTTGAGATCTTATTTTTTGTTCGTCAACAAAAGAAAGAAAGGAAAACCCTTTTGTTTTGTATCTGTTGTGTGCCAATTAGATTTTAGGGTTTTAATTTTATTTAGAGATGTGATTTTAGTTATCGCGTTTATTACAATTACGGACAAAATGATATTATCATGATCAATCGTGATGAATATCAGTTGAAGAAAATATAAAATATATAAAATAACGATCATAACATCGCGTTGTGATTGTTATTTAATTATTCGGGTTTTTATTCTTTTTCTTTTATTAGATTTGGTTTGTATGAAAAGAAAAGGGTTGAAGTTAACATTGCAAATGAAATTATCAATTTGATTTGATTTTTTTGTTAATCAACAGTGTTCGACTCATTACTTGTTTAATTCGGAACAGATTTTATAAATCTTCAATATAGGAAAGACCCTCTCAACAAAACAATAATAGAACTCAAAAACACTTATTAAATAGATAATTAAAAATTGTAAATTTAAGAAATCAATAATGAATTATATCTTTTATGAGTTAAGGACACATTTTTATCATAAAATTTTTAATTCACTAATCCATGTGATCTTTCACTTGTGATGATAAGAATCTTTATCGAAAAAAGAATATTCATTCATTTAAACAACAAAAATCACAATCAAAGATTAAAGAAACCTCTTTCTCGAGAAAAAAAAAAGTAAAAGAAACCTAGAACAAAAGGTTCACAAGAAGCCCAAGAAACAGAACAAAGAGAACATAAGCGTCATAGAGGTTGAATCTGAGGCCAGCAAAGAAACTGTCGCAAAAAAACTTGAGGCTTAAGGGATAGGAGGGTGGTATCGTACGTTCGAATTGATATATTATTCATCAAATGAGAACTTGACGATAATTACTGAGAGCATTATCGTAAATTTTAATCGGCGAATAAAAAGCTATAAAAACTGTTCGAAACTAAATTAAAAATAAAATAAAAATAAAAATAAAAACGACAATATGAGAAAAAAGAAAGAAAGGAGGATCGTTGAGAGAGACCAATGAAGTATAAGAAACAACCTCAAAATGAGACTTAGTTTTTCATTTGTTCATTATTTTCCTCTTCATTTTCTGCTAAATAGAGAATAAAAACATAATGCCTTTTTGTTTCGTATCCTTGCACCAATTAGATCGAACATGATTTAGACAGGGACGAACGTAAGATTTTAAGTTAGGGGTAAACTTATAAAATTTTAGGGATGAAAATAAATTTTTAATAAAAAATACATAAGAATAATTCTAAAAAAATTCTTAATTATATAGGAATTTTAAATCTTTAGGGGCGACCGCCCCTCCAACCCCTCTCGGTCCATCCTTGAAATTTAACTCATTCATTTCTTTAATAATTTAACTCATTCGTTTCTTTGAACGATTAACTCATTCATTTTGAATGTGTAAATATATTATTTATTATATATATTTTTCATAAAAAAAAAAAACGATAAATGAAATAGAGCCAATATCAGTAGAAAATTGATATAGCTACGATACGGTATTAACTAATGACTACTTTAATAATTAGTCGTTAACTTGTAAGAGTTGTATTTTTAACATGATAATTTTTTTTATAGATAGCATACTAAAAATTAAAACCTTGTTTTTAAAATTTAAATCATTATTTTAACATGTATAAAAACGTTAGATCATTATTGACTCTTATATAAGTAAACCTAAGTACATTTTGTCTTTTTAATATATTGTGTATTGTTCGCATTTGTAACATGTTTTTAACAAAATACGTATTCAAGTAGCATTCTGATTGTTGTAGTATAGTGGTGAGTATTCGTGTATGTTACGCGGGTGATTCAAATTTGATCAACGGAGTTTTAATCCAATTTTAATTTTTAGTCGAATTTCTTCTTGGTCTCTCACTTTCAACTTACAAACCAGTTGCCTCTTAGGTTTATTTCTATCTGTTTATATGATTACGATTTATGAGTGTTCTGTTGGAAAAATGTGATGAAAATAGTAATTTTGAGCCATATTTTAAATAGATAAAGATAGAGATTCGAATAAGAATTTTATTGGGTCTTGTTCTGTTCTGTGAGACCTTTACAATGATATCTTATAGCTTAGAATGATTGAGTAATGAATGAGAAATTGATGCTCAAAGGAAGGTAATTGTAAATTGAATAAGGAAGTGGAAAATCTCTTATCCCACATTGATGGGATTAATAGAACGAGAAGTGTTTATATACACTTACCTACACTATAATTAATGAATGGTTTGGATAGAAATTGTGTCTTGCATGTGGGATATGAATCAATTTCATTTGGGTTGGGTGCACCCGCATATCATAGGTGACTTGAATGAATGTTTAGATTAGTTGGGTTGTGTATGATATTAGCAGATTTTTTTTTTTCTGAATTTAATCGGATAGAGATTTAATAGCCAAAGTTTTAAAATATTTTTTTTACATTTAACTTATCTCACTCCCCTATAAATAAAACGATATTCTTTTGATTTACACACAATTTATAAATTTCTTTTTTTTTAATTATATTGTGTTTCCGGTTTAATATGGTATTAACAGATTTTGGTTTTGTAAATGTATGTTATGGAATCTATAGGATTGACGGACTTGTTGAGGATAGCATGATCCTTGCTTAGGAAACTGTATGCATTTCTAACTCAAAACTTGCTGTTCCTACTCCATCTAGGATGGCTGAAAAATTTAACAAAAGATTTGATCAGCCTCGTTTCAATCCTCGATTAGAAAAGAAAAAAAATCTGACTTCGATCTGTTCGGATCGGGACTCGTGGGGTAAGAGAAAATTGCCATCGCCAGGCACAAACGTCTTTTCCAGCCATTTCCCTAGGAGGAAGCATGCAACAGTTTTGAGCAGCACGGAATTGTTAAGCGAAGAAGAAGAACTGAACATCTCCCAATCCCATTGCAAGAACAAGGGTTCACCACCTCCTCTTGTACCATGATTCAAAACATAATATATCAATGTGTCCACGGACTTTCCAACACATCTGATATTGTTTTTTTTTTTTCGGTTTATCTCGGGATTTTGTCCAACAAACAATTGTACCGAAAATCACGAGAAATGCCAACGAACAATTGTTTGCTGATGCCCTTTGCACCTGCAGTTCCTAGCATTCCTCTTGATTTTCGGTACAATTATTCCGAGGACATAAATTCAGAGACAAAACCGAAAAAATATTCCGAGAACAGAATACAGGACGTGTTGGAAGGTCCGAAATCCCTCAACACATCCATATATTATGATTTGAATCCTAATACAAGAGAAGGTGATGAACCCTTGTTCTTGCAATGGGATGCCAATTTTTCTCTGGAATCCATTCTGCAGATTTTATGTAATCAATAAAAAATAAGATGGAAATAAACCTGACGCTGAGAGTCAACTGGTTTGTCGACAGTTGATTTTGTTGTTTATGGAGGGAAAAAAAAGGAGAAATTAAACTAAAAATTAAAATTTGATTAAAAACGCCGTTGCCGGGGATCGAACCCGGGTCACCCGCGTGACAGGCGGGAATACTCACCACTATACTACAACGACAGGGATGACAAAGGTTTTCATATTATTTATAAATACCATATCACTAATTATTGAGTGAATCTATTTTTTTATACAATGTATTAGAAATCAAAATGTACGATTACTTATATAAAATTCATTTCTTTAAAACGATCGAATATTGATGTAACGTTTTTAAACACACTCAAATAATGGTATAGTA
This sequence comes from Hibiscus mutabilis, assembly GCA_019671005.1. Taxonomy (NCBI): domain Eukaryota; kingdom Viridiplantae; phylum Streptophyta; class Magnoliopsida; order Malvales; family Malvaceae; genus Hibiscus; species Hibiscus mutabilis. The sequence goes on from JAGYYJ010000993.1 coordinate 4,687, forward strand.
TTTAGAATTAATTAAATAAAAAACTAATGTTTTTTTTTATTTCACATCATTTTCATAAAAAAAACATGTGTGATTGAAAAAAATAAAATGAGCTAAATTAGATATTAACTTTTTTATTACTATACCAAAAACTGTTTGTTTAGCATTGCTTACTATTCCATAAGTACTTTTAGCCCCAAAAGTATTTTTCAAAAGCCACGGTGAATGGGGTGTAAAACACAAATTTATTCGAACATGAGAGAGTTAAAAACATTTAGGATAAAATACACCACTAGTCGCTAAACTATTAAAAATGATTGGTTCGGTCAATGTCATTTTAAAAGTTACAAAATTGTACTAAAATTATTGAACTACTACAAAATCATCATTGAACATTATAAAATAGTATAACAATTTGATCAACTTAATGACTATTTTGTAATAGTTTGATAAAATTTAATGACTATTTTATAACATTTCAAAAGGTCAATGACCAAAATAATCATATTTCGTAGTTTAGTGACTACTAGTATATTTTACCCAACATTTAAGATGACATATGTCAACTTATAGAAATTAAAAAAAAAAAATTCTTTTTTAGGTAGTAATGGCTACATCATTAGTTAAATTACAAGCATGAATCCTGCAACTTCCTAACTTTAAATATTTTTACTTTATGAGTTTCCTTAGAGAGGTAATGTTGTTAGGTGAATTGTGACAACACACTAAGATCTTATTTGTTATTACAAACTTGTCCAACTTATTTTACTTTTTTTTAATTCAAGGACATGGCTCGATATATAATTTGATATTTAAATTTGTCACTCTTTATTGTAATACATTTTGATCAAATTTAATATATGAGTTTATAAATTTTGTTAATTCGGATTTTGAATTTGATATTTTTCTAATTGCATATGATGGTGTGATATCTTAACAATCAATGAGGTGACTTGTGACGAAAATATCACGTCTTTAATGTTAAAGTTTTGTCAAATTCAAGTACCGCGTTAAAAAAAGTGACAAATTCAAATATTTCATCGACAGAAAAATACATATTATGTATTTTAAGAACAAATTCAAATGCCACGTTAAAACAAATAAAGGGCTACTTTTGCTCATGTAGTAGTTTTAATTTATCGATTTCGCCTTTATAGTATTTTTGCATTAATTTGGCCCCTAAAGTAGGCGAATTGCATCACCGTTTACCCCTTAATTGACGCTCTAATCCTAATTTCTAAATCTCAAACCCTAAACTCTAATCAATTTTTTTTTATCAATCTAAAGTGATTATAAAATATAAATGTATTATTAAACCTTAAACGGTGATATAATTCGACTATTTCAGTGGCCAAATTAATGGGAAAATTCTCTATGGGCAAAAGTAGCCCTTAAACTTTAATTTAATGATGTGACAGTAGAGGTGGGAATCGGGTGGGACAGTGACAGTTTTGCATTACCCACTCCGTCTTCAACATTTGCGGTTACAGTTTCGGGGAATTCATACCCTCTCCGTGCAGATCCATGTGGTTTTCGAAATCTCCATCCCCACAAAAATTAAACAAAATTACTATTTTACTAACAAAAATAAATGACTAATTCAGTTAAAAATATAAAGTTTGGATACTTCGATTGAAAACAGTTACGAGATTATGAAGATTAAAAGGGTGTTGTGTTGGGGAAGATTTAGATAATGATTTTAGCTTATATCTAAAAACTAAGATAGAAACATATTGAGAAACTTAAGTGTGGCTAGGTTTAAGAGAAAGTTAAAGTGATAATAATATAGTTAAGATTTTTTTATTAAGATGTATATTAGGGGTATATAGATAAATAAGTATATATTTTTTAAAAATCTTGTAAAATATCAAGTATCTTTGAGGATATATTTTTTGGAATATCCACAATTATTTATACGGTTATAGTTCTATCATTCTTACGGTTTGGATGTAACAATCTCGTCTCATCCCCATTTGAACTTCGATGATAAAACTTCTCCCGTCCTCGTACCTGTTGGTGAAGATTTCGATTATTCCTCAAGCAGTCGGTTTGAATCCCCACAATTTTCAGATATTCTCCACCCAAATCACACGCTTACGTGACAATATAAAATTAAGTTGTATGCCAATGATCATATTGTTGTTATTTTTTAAAATAACATTTTATTTGATATTAAAATTTAGAATATATATAACTAAATTAAAAAACCTAAAATCTACAATAATCTCTTATCATTTAAAAAAAAAATACTAAACAATGCATTGACTAACATTCAAAGCAATAAGTGCTTGAAATACTAAGCATTAACGGTAGGAGTGGGTAAATTTTGATTAAAAATAATTTTTGAGTTCAACTTAAATTAATATTTAGTTTTTTAAGTTTAAATTGAAATGAAATTCTTTAAATGGTTAAATAAACCAAATAGCAAAATGACGTGGTTTTGAATATTAAATTTTAATTTTTACATTTCATTAAATGAGATGGCATTGTTTCATGTTTAATTTTATATCTCTAAAAGACTAGAAAGTTTTCTTGAATCTATATATAGGAAAAAAAAACACTATCTTTTTTTTTCTCAACTATAGAACCGCTCATTTTTGTTCCTCTTTCCTTTTAAACACTACGGCGACACTAATTTTAATATTAATCGTCGACCGTCGGAATCTATTGTTTTATTTGTTTTGTTTTTTAGTTTTCAATAAATTTAATTTCTACTGTTGTGACACGATTTTATTCTACCTTTTAGTACGTTTTTCTTTATTTTTTTAGCACATTTTTTCTTTTTTATTTTTTATTAGGGTTGGATCTGACGACGCCACGACTGATTATGATGGCGCTCCTTTCATTATGCTATTAATCTCTCTGTCTCGGACTCTCGAACTAAATTTGAATACGCGATTACATCTACCGTTCCTTATTCGCGACTGAGTTGTGGTAATGACTTTATTGTCAACGTACATTCATTGTAATATGCATTTTTATGTTGTTTGTTGATGGCTTTACCTATCATCGTCGATTTTGGTGATGCTTGTATCATTCTTTTATTTCGAGTCTTTGAGTTAGGTTCTTAAATTTTCCTTGTATGGTCCTCTTTTGATCTCGAGACGCTAGTTTTGTTTATTAGGATTATACCTATATTTAAGTGTTTTGTTTACTAAGTTGTGAACTTTTTATTGTAATTTCGAATGTATCCTCATTTAATAAAATTAGTGGGTTTCAAGTTTTTTTAAAGAAAATTACATTTCTCTCCTTTTCATTTGTTTAATTTCTTTACGGAGTTCCTAATTTCTTTTTATGATTCTAAATAGAGGGAGAAATCAAAGTTCGTAAAAATCAAACTCTAACCTTGTTTTAACATTGATGAGCACTGAGAGTGCACAAGGCATGCATACTTGTGTTTTGGTTTTTGCCTATGTAAGTAAAAATATTATAAAAATAAGTTCGAACAATATATTCGATTTAACTCGATTTGAAAAAGAAAAACAAATTAAATTAATAGTAAGATAAAACTTATCAACTCAACATATTCAAAATCTTTTATTTGATTTGGTCAAACATCCATCCCTATAAGTAATAAGATAACAAATTCATATAAATTGTTGAACCATACATGATTCATGTATGAGGTCAATCTTTTAAATTAGTCAATCAATAGGTGAAAGACAAATATTTAGATAGTATGTATCGCTACTGATAAAATGTCTTTCTTTTATTATATTTGTTATTTATTTTTAGTCTTTTAAAAATGTAAACATACTGCATCAAATATACTATTCAAACCTAAATCACTTAAGGGAAATAATATCAACTTTTATCAATGGGCGGTGCCATCTCGAAAGGGACAATAACATGAGTTCCCGCTCAAGGTCCTTATTTTTCTACATTAACTCCAGTAATTTCTCAAGTGACAATCTTGTAAGTTAGTGATTGTAGCTTATTGTTTTAGTTTTATGTACGATGAGTCCTTAACAAAACAATAAAAATCATGTGTTTGACAAAATTTGATCGTGTTTTTATAGTGTATTAATAAAACATTAGATTAATTGTTCAAAATAATGACATATTTTTGTTATATAAAAGTTCATTTTTGAACTTTCGTTCAAGACCCCAAAAATATCCAAGACGACTCTGCCAATGAAACTACTCAATGGGTTGAATATTGTGATTATTATCTAATTATGTTTCTCTATTCCTAATTATAAGATGATGTAAACGATATTATCTGAGATTGATTCCAATACTTAGTATTACTATTAACCAGAACTAAAACAATATTTTTTACCGACATACTATAAACTTAATCGAGAATTTATTAATTATTATACTAATTAAGTAATTATTTAAAGATTTATATCTAATAGATTGGTGGAAACTTTTATTTTACACAACCGCTTTAGTTTAAGGGTTTAGAAATTTAATTTAAGGTATAGGGTTTAAGGGTTTAGAATTTATGGGTTATGGTCCCGATTTAGGGTAATATATTGAGAATTTAGATTTTAATCTATAAATCTTAAATTATAATCCTAAGCCTTAAATTCTATTCTCAATCACTAAATCTAAACATATTAAATATAAGCTCTTAAATTTTACGCCCTAAACTAAATTTTTAAACCTTAAAATTTAGGCACTATACTTCTCATTCATTACTAGTCATACTTCTCATTCATTACTAGTCCTATAAAAAGAAACTTTCGAAATTAAAACAAGCTCAACATAAAAAGTGGTCAACTTAAAACAGTCATTTTTTTCTCTAAAAAGAAATATGTAATAAAAATCTAAAAGTGAAAAAAAAAACATGTTCGTACCTTAGGTCCTAGCTCATCTTTTCGTCGTACTACAAGCAAAAAGTCTGTGGTATCATTAACTTTTATTAAACTGTAGTAATTTTTTTAATAATAGTATTAATTTTTAAAAATTGTCTCAACATATATGATTTAATTTTTCAAACTAATAAGGGTATCGTAAAGGTTCAATATAAGAATGATAATCCGTTTATTTTAATTTATTTTATTTAAAGTTTTAATTTTTTTAAAGAGATTTAACGTCTGATTGTTGGTAAATTAAGTTAAATTATTCATCTCATTCCATAAATCCAACCCATTTTAATTATTATTTAATAAAAACATTTTTTGTTATATTTATTTTTTTAAGAAAATGTTACTATATTTTTGATACGATAATTCCGATCCATGAATTGAATGAGACTGTTCTGAACAGATAAGCGCGACCAAGACCAATCTAGTAGGCTATAAAATGGCCAAATTCTATAAAAAAGTCCTTATAATATGTGTTTCGGCATATCTAATCCTTTAATTGTAATCTAATTATTCATAGTTTTATTGTGCTTATATTATGTGATTCCCATTGATTTAATTATTTCGCTATAATTTGATTATATACAATGCTTTACTTTTTAAAATGTATATTTCAATTCGATCGTCAAGAGACAAAGATAAAACAATAGTATTAATTAAGTTTAGTTCAGTTGACATGTTATTAGTACAATAAACATAATGTTTAGAATTAAACATGTTTAAACTCTCCATATCTTCTGATTTATGGGTGAAGAAAAAGTCTGTGTAATATCGGTTACACATTTGTATCAAATTGTATGTTAAAAAATTGAAGTCAACGATCTTAACCCTTGGTTAATTAGGCCAGTTTCAATTCCAATCCCTTCCAACGGTGAATTTTCCAATTTAAGTCTTTTTAGATTTTTGGTTAAATACTGAAGAGTATATGTTATATCATTATATGTTTAAAAAGATAAATTTTTTTGACGGAACTAATCGAAAAAAATGGCTTCAAGATAAATATTTTGAAAAAATGACCATGTTTGGTAAATAACAGTTTGAGTCAAAATTAAAAATTTGAGCTAAAGTTAAAGGTTTGACTGGTCAAATCTGCTAATTTAGATGTTTGGTAAAAAGCAGATTAAGGTGAAACCTCTAATTTTGAAAAAGTTGCAAATATGAACTTTTTGAGATTAGAAGTTTCGACATAAGAATATAAAGAGCCTTTTACTCTTAATAATTATAAAAAATATCCAAATAACATAAATTTAACCTTTTTTTTTATTTTAATTCTTCAACCTCAAATATTTACATTATGACATTTGTAAACTAGTATTTTTTGTTTTTTTCTCACACATTTATATTTGTATTTAAATTTAATAATTAATTAAATTGTATTAAAAATAATTATATAAATGATAAATTAATATTTAAATCATTCAATTATGCTTAGTAATGTTATTTTAAAAATTAATTTTTATAATTTAATTAATATCAATAGATACAAAATATTGATAACTAATAAACTATTCAAACAAGTATTGAATATAATTATGTCCTTATATGTTATTTTGCTTGTTAAATAATCAAACAGCTAACAACTATTAGTTAATTTTACCAAACACTTTTATATAATCAGCTAATATAATCTACTAATCAAATCAACTAATATACTCAGCTATCCGTTATTAGCTAATGTAATCCGCTATCAGCTATCAGCTAATTGCCAAATAGAGCTGATAACTAATAGCCTCTACCCCAAACTCTTATAAAAAATAATAATAAAATAGGGACTAAGTCAACATAAGATACAAAATCAGAGCCCTTATTTGCAGTTTGACCTTTTCTAAATAAAATACCAACAACAAAGAGAATGAAAAAGAAAATTTTTGCAAATTGGGAAATTTTATTTTAAATTTTAAATTAAAAAATGGGAGGGGCCCCATGAAGCTGAGACCATCTCTGTCTTTTTCCCAACTATTTCCAACACAGTGGGTCCCTTTCTTTTCCTCCATCATCACTCTTTTTCTTTTTCTTACTATTCAACTACGGAAATATTCACTAAATATTTTCCCTCTCCACTTACATTTTCTCGATCACCAAACAAACAAAACTCCACAAGTTTAAGGGAAAAAAGGAAATAATAATACTAGAAAAGGAAACTGATGGCGTCCAACGGTTACAGGAACGGCACGAGTTCGCACAAGGGAACAATTAAGCCACTCGCTGCATCAAATTCATCTAATGCCAAATCTTCTTCGTTCAAATCAAGACTTCCTCCTTCGTCGAATCACTCGCCAGGATCTGCGCCTCTTCGCCGCTCCAACTCAGCCTCTTTCACTACCGCCGCTGGAGGAAGTGACGGAGGTTTGTTTTTCGTAAATGTGATTAAAACATACTTTGATTTTACTGATGATTATGTTTTCTACAGTGCCAGGAAGAGTTAGAGTAGCTGTTAGATTAAGACCGCGAAATGC
>JAGYYJ010002473.1:0-11750 GCA_019671005.1 Hibiscus mutabilis
GACATGTGCCATTGGTCATCCTACCTAGTTGTTTAAAGCTTCTCACCTTCCCTAGCCATTATGTAGGGAAACTGGAGGCGAGTTAACATCGTTTTCTTTGATCACCTGCAATTTTCAAGGTTAAATCATAGTAATGCTCCGAAATCTCTTGTTTCATTATAAGCCTATGTTATCTTATTTGACTAAAATTGACAAGAAGGCCAGGAATGGATGCTCAAAAAACACGGCTTTATTACGATTAAGGGCTTCGAGATATCTTGAAAAGAAAGGTATGACACACATGAGTTTAAGTATGAAAATACAAGATCCCTCATTATCTTCGATATGAATGATACGTGACCCTGTCAACCGGTGTAGAATTTTTTGCCTGAAGCCTTCTCTTCACAATGTTCATGAAGATGCCCTTCTCTTCGGATATTCAACTTTTCAACTTACCCGAGCCGCCCTTTGCGGGTTTTCAACTCGAGTCCTTCCTTTGCTTCAAGACGCCCGATTTCGGGTTTTCGCCCTGAGCTCTCCATTTTTTTTAGAGATAGTATTTCTTGACGGCATCAGAATTTATGGGATTTTTCAGCTCGTCCCCGTCCATTTCTGTTAGGATCAGGGCTCCTCCTGAGAAGGCCTTTTTTACGACGTACGACCCTTCCCAGTTGGGCGTCCATTTTCCTCGAGAATCTTTCTGGATAGGGAAGATTCTCTTGAGTACCAGATCCCCTTCTTTGAATTCTCTTGGGTGCACCTTTTTGTTGTAAGCCTGTACCATCCGCTTTTGGTACATCTGACCATGACAAATGGCCTTTAGTCTTTTTTCGTCAATGAGATTTAGTTGGTCGAGTCTGGCTTGTACCCATTCAGCTTCTTCCAGTTTTACTTCGTTTAAGACCCGGAGGGACGGAATCTCTACCTCAATTGGGAGTACTGCTTCGGTACCATACACCAAGGATTAAGGTGTTGCCCCCGTTGATGTGCGGATGGACGTCCTATAGGCAAAAAGGGCAAAAGGCAACTTCTCATGCCAATCCTTGTAGGTATCCGTAGTTTTCGCTATGATCTTCTTTATATTTTTGTTTGCCGCTTCCACTGCTCCATTCATCTTAGGATGATAGACTGTGGAATTATGGTGTGTTATCTTGAATTGAGTGCACACGTCCTTTATCATTTTGTTGTTCAGATTGGAAGCATTGTCGGTGATGATCCTTTCTGGCAACCCGTATCGACAAATAATTTCTTTCTTTAAGAACTTACAAACTGTAGTCCTGGTGATATTGGCGTAAGACGCTGCCTCTACCCATTTAGTGAAGTAGTCTATGGCGACCAAAATGAAACGATGCCCATTGGAAGCTTTCGGATGGATCTGCCCGATAACATCCATGCCCCACGCTGCGAAAGGCCACGAAGAATTCATGGTGTGTAGAGGCGATGGGGGTGCATGAATCTTGTCAGCGTAAATTTGGCATTTGTGGCATTTTCTGGCGTAATCGATGCAATCTCCCTCCATGGTCAACCAGAAATAACCGTATCTCATAATTTTTCGGGCTATAGACAGCCCGTTGGCGTGCGTTCCACAGATCCCATCATGTACTTCGGCTAAGATTTCCTTCGCCTCTCGGGCATCCACATATCTCAGCAATGTTTGATCATGACTTTTCCTATATAGGATTTCCCCATCTAGGATATATTTTGTTGCCATTTTTCTGAGCGTTTTTCTGTCATTGTCGTCTGCCCCTTCTGGATACTTTTGAAGCTTGACATATTGCAGGATATCATAGTACCATGGATTTCCGTCAATCTCTTCCTGTATATTACAACAATGAGCATGTTTTTCAAACGTCTGCATCTCAATGGGTTTCATTTCTGCCCAGGTGTTTGTTTTAAACATGGACGCCAAGGTTGCCAATGCATCTACCATCTGATTTTCTTCTCGGGGTAGGTAATTGAAGCTGACCTTTTCGAACTCTTTGACGAACTCTTGAATCCATTCGTGATATTTGACCAACTTCGGGTCTCTGGTTTCCCACTCCCCGCGCAATTGGTAAATGACTAGGGACGAATCTCCAAACACTCGAAGTTCCTTAACCTTTCTTTCGATGGCTGAGTTCAGTCCCATGATGCAAGCTTCGTATTCAGCTATATTGTTTGTGTAGAAGAATTCCAATCTGCTGGTGAAAGGATAATAGATGTCCTCAGGTGAAATTAGTACTGCCCCTATCCCATGTCCGAGGGCATTGGAGGCTCCATCGAAGTAAAGTTTCCATGACATATCATCTGAAATCTCTTCTTCGGTTGTGATGCACATCAAGTCTTCGTCTGGGAAACTAAAGTTCAATGCCTCATAGTCATCCGAAGCACGACTAGCTAGGAAATCTGCTACGACGCTCCCCTTTACAGCTTTTTGATTAACATATACGATGTCGAATTCGGATAAGAGCATCTGCCATCGGGCCATCCTTCCCGTTAGTGCTGGTTCTTCCTTAAGAACTTTAATGGGTCTAGCTTGGATATCAACCAGGTAGTATGGTACAACATGTACTGTCTGAGCCGCTTGGTAGCCCAAACTAGAGCACAACACAGCTTCTGTACTGGCGGGTATCGTGTTTCGCAATCATTGAATTTCTTGCTCAGGTAATAGATGGCTTGCTCCTTTTTTCTTGACTCATCGTGTTGCCCCAGTACACATCCCATTGAATTCTCGAAGACTGTTAAGTAGAGAATTAGTGGTCGACCAGGCGCTGGTGCAACTAAAATTGGAGCATTTGTCAGGTACTTTTTGATCTTTTCTAGGGCTTTTTGACATTCTTCATCCCACACGCCAGGATTATTCTTTCTAAGAAGTCTGAAGACCGGGTCGCATTGATTGGTTAATTGGGAAATGAAACGAGAGATATAATTCAGCCTCCCCAGGAAACCGTGAACTTCCTTTTGTGTGCGGGGTAGTGAAAGGTCCTGGATGGCTTTCACTTTATCCAGGTCAATCTCAATCCCTCTTCTGCTTACTACGAACCCCAGGAGTTTTCCAGAAGTAACGGCGAAGGTACATTTGGCAGGATTGAGCCTCAGTTGGTACTTCCGTAGTCTTTGGAATAGTTTTCTCAAGTTCTGTAGGTGCTCTTCCTCTGTTCGGGATTTGGCAATCATATCATCCACGTATACTTCTATTTCTTTGTGCATCATATCATGGAAGAGAGTCACCATTGCTCTTTGGTATGTTGCCCCTGCGTTCTTTAGCCCAAACGGCATCACTTGATAACAAAAAGTGCCCCACATGGTTATGAATGTGGTTTTCTCCATGTCGCTAGGATCCATCTTTATCTGGTTGTATCCTGAGAAGCCGTCCATGAAGGAAAACCATGAATGTCCTGCGGTGTTGTCAACCAGCGTGTCAATATGTGGCAAAAGGAAGTTGTCTTTTGGGCTAGCTCGATTCAGATCCTGTAATCTACACACATACGAACTTTTCCGTCTTTTTTTGGTATGCTGGTACAATGTTTGCAACCCACTCGGGGTATTTGGCTACCTCAAGAATCCAGCATCAAATTGCTTTTTCACTTCTTCTCGGATCTTTAACAACATATCGGCCTCATTCTCCGAAGTTTTTCTTTGTCTTGGTTTGCACTCCGATTTTGTTGGCAATTTGTGCACCACTATGTCGGTATTCAATCGGCATATCTTGATAAGTCCAGCGAAGACATCCTTGAATTCCTGAAGTAGGGCTATCAGTTCATGCTTGGTTTTTGAGGAAATCGTCGTTCCTATTTTTATTTCTTTTCTCACTTCTTCAGTCCCCAAGTTGACAATTTCTGTTTCTTCTTGGTGGGGCATAATCTGCCTTTCTTCATCGTCCACCATTCTCTTTAACTCTTCCGGGACCTCAATTTCTATTTCATCATATCCTCCCTCACTTTCCTCTGAGACCTCAGGGCATTCGAAATTTACTCCAGGATCGGATCCAGTATCATTCATATCGTCAATCATGAACGACCTGCATTAAATGAGAATGAATTGTATTGGGAAAGAGACGGCTTTACATGAAGGGAATGAATATGCATGAATGGAATAAATGAGACTTTAGTCATTTTTAAGAAAGTGGGGATATTTTCATTTCAATCAAAAAGTTAACATAGGTGCCCCATACAAGAGATCCCCATTGTCTATGGGCAAAAACAAAAGGTTGATTCGGAGCATTACTCTGATCTATTCCTAAAGACTATAGGTAGATCAATGCTGCTCCAGATATCGAGTGTTTTCCCGGGATGGCAAGGGCGGATGTTGGTCAACATTTTGCTACCTCGGTCCTTTTCAGCTATCATGTTGATGTACATCCCTTCAAATGTTTTATTGAGTATTTCCTCCTAGTTAAATTCATCATTTTTCATCATTGCCTCTCCAATATCTTGACCTGGCTGGTAGAACCCTCCGGAGATGAAAGTGGCTTTCAGACTAGGAAAGGACATCAACCTCCACGGAATGTCTTCTCCTTTAGATCTGGCTTTTCTTTGCTCCTCCTTTCTCTTATATTCCTCTTTCTTCTGTTGGACACTTGGTTGATAACCCAGCCCGAAACGATCCTTCTTGGTTGTGATATTCTTGGGTCTCAGGTTTTCTTGTAATTTCTTCCCCAACCCTTTTCCTATTTTGGCTCCTCGGCTCAGAGTTTCTGCGACGGTCATCTTGGTACAATTAGATAACCTGGGGTAAGGGATCCGGCTTCCCTCTGAAACGAATGTGGCATTTACTAGTTCTAATGTTCAGAATGAGCATTCTGCAGCATCTTCATCATTTTGAATGTAGGGGGTGTCTGATGTCACGGAAGCAACAAATTCATGCTCTGCTTCTACGGTGACCAATTTGCCTTCAACTACAAATTTTAATTTCTGATGCAATGATGATGGGACAACTCCTGCGGAGTGGATCCACGGTCTTCCCAATAAGCAGCTGTAAGATGGTTTTATGTCCATCACCACAAAATCGATCACATATTCGGTTGGTCCGATCAATAGGGGTACCTCAATTTTCCCCATCGTTCCTTTTTGCGTACCATCAAAGGCTCTTACCGAGTTGTAGCAAGGCTTTAGGTGCGAACCATCTATTGGCAATTTTTGCAGGGTTACCATAGGCAAGACATTCAATGCTGACCCGTTGTCGATCAGTACGCCTGGTAATACATACCCTTTGCAATGGGTAGTGATGTTAAGGGCTTTGGTAGACCCCACTCCTCCCACTGGGATCTCATCATCACTGAACGTGATATGATTATAGGCAGTAATATGCCCCACTATCCTGTCCAGGTTTGTTATAGAAATGTCCTGGGGCACAAAAGTTTGATTCAGCACTTTCAATAGCGTCTCCCGATGCTTCTTTGAACTCAAGAGTAATTCCAGCACTTGTGATCCTGGCCGGTTGTTTCCGTAGTTGTTCCACTACGCTGTACTCGCTATGTCTCAAGAACTTTAGAAATTCTTTGGCCTGGGCCTCAGTTACTGGTTCATTTATCTTTTGGGGAGGTTCTTCTCCAAATATCTGTGTAGGGCTAACTGCTGTATTCTTCCCCCTATCTTTTTCAGCTGCTCTCAAAGCCTCGGAGGAATAACATCGGCCGCTCCTTGTGAAATGGCCTACTTCACCAACGTTCACATTGTTCTGGCTTTGTTGGTTTTCCAGCGTAGACTCTTTTACCTGTTCGTGTTCTGATTTTTCTGGCATGGTCACATTTGCGGCATAATTCCAGGGAATTTGTCGCATGTCTTTGAATGGGAATGGAGATGGTGCTGAAATGGCGATCTTGGGATTCATCTTGATGGTTTCTCCTTGGGAGACACCTGCATTCCCTATCCTGGGAGAGATAATAAAAGGTCTATCCTTCCCGTATCTAATTTTGGGGCTATCTGTCATGTGCACGTCTGATCCCTTCCCCATGGGTTCCTCGAAGAATTCAATTTGTTTTTCATTCATCAATTTCTGCACCAATTTCTTGAACTCTTCGCATTCTTGGATATCATGCTCTTCAGTTTGATGGAATTCGCAATACTTTCCACATTCCTTCTGCCTTATTATCATGCCTTTGTTGATCACACGAGCCATGCATAATTGTTGAAATACCCACCGTAAAGGAGACTTGATTTCTAACACGTCATCCTTTATCCTCCTGGTAAAGCATTCTTCTATGGCGTTTACCCCTCTGCTCCCGTGATTGGGCAGCGGGTTGTTGGCTACGCTTGGCTCTTCAAACTTCAATATCCCAGAATCGATTAAGTTCTGCACGAGCTTTTTGAAGGCAAGGCAGTTCTCAGCGGGATGTCCAGGGGTACCGCCGTGATAGTCGCAATGTGCGCTTGGATTATACCAAGGCGGAAAGGGTGGATTGACAGGATTAACGATGTATGGTCGGACCAAGTCCCCTTCATACAATTGGGAATAAAGCTCTGAGTATGAAACAGGTAGGGGAGTGAAAGTTCTCCTCTCTTTATCCTTTCTGGTGACTCTCTCATCTCTTTGATTTGAATTTTGTGTTTTTCCCACGTGTGCTTGTGGCTGTGAGACTGTGAAGTTCTTCGGGGCGGTATAGGTGCTGGTGGTATTTACTTCACTTCTCTTGTTGTACTTTCGAGACCCTTCTCCACCATCAATTCTGCCGCTCTTGATTGCCAGTTCGAGAGATTCCCCAGTCTTGATCAAGTCGGCGAAACACTGTGTTGTGTTATTGATGAGGCGGTCGAAGAGTGCCCCTTTCAGAGTGTTGACAAATAATGGCGTGATTTCATGCTCCGGGATAGGTGGCTGGATTTGGGCGGCCACTTCTCTCCACCTCTGGGCATATTGTCGCAGGCTTTCATTGGACTTCTGCCCCATATTTTTTAACATGATTCTGCTAGGGATCATGTCTGTTACATGTTTGTATTGCTCGGAAAATGCTTTAGACAAATCTTTCCATGTCTTGACATTTGCTTTGCTTAACTGAGTATACCAACGTAACGCCGCTCCAGTTAGACTATCCTGGAAACAGTGGATCAGTAGCTTTTCATCTTTATGGTAAGCCGCCATTTTTCTACAATACATCGTTATGTGTGCAGAAGGGCATGTGGTTCCGTCATATTTATCGAACTCTGGCATTTTGAATTTTGGTGGCAAGACAAGATCGGACACCAGACTTAGATCACTAGCGTCGTTTCCTGATTCTTCATTTGATTGTAACGCTTTAAATTTTTCTTCCATGAGGCGAAATCTTTCTTCCCACTTTCTTTCTACCTCATTCCGGATCCTTTCGACCATGTTTAGGTCCGGCACTTCTTCTTCATAAAGTGCTTCGGTATCAAGGGGTTGAGTCTCAGGTGCCCCTACTTGAAAGCTGGAAGACATTCCTGTAGGGTCAATATACACCTTCCTAGCCTGGTTTGGTGCAGTTGGTTGAACCTTGTAGTGAGCCGGGGTACCTTCTGGCTCTGGGATATTTTCTCCTTCTACTCGTTTTCCAAGACTTTTTGCCAGCAATGCCGTTATGTCAGATACTATTGATGTTTGTGACTGTGCAATCTGATCACTAAGGCTTCTCTGGGCCTCTTCAAGCCTTGTCTCTAGCTCTCTTTTCCCTCTTTCTAGACTGAATATTCTTTCTTCCATGAGCTTTCTTTGTAGCCGGGTAAAGTATAGGTGATGAATGATTGCGGGTTAACACTACATACAATGCCACAATATTGTTAATATGGTTGCAAAAAATAAATGCATGTACAATGATGCGAATGTTATGATGCAAATGCAAGAATGCATGCAGACAAGGTACTGGTTCCGCTGGTAATCACCCTTTTGAATTACTTCCACGAGAATTAAAGGGTCCTGATTACAACAAAATTCGTGTTACAAAGTAAAGATCCCTAGTACAAAAGATCTAATTATAACACCGAGTCTTATAGATAGACTCTAGCTCTATCTCCTAACTTTCCAATTGCCTTGAGCAGCTTGAGGAACCTAGGAGCTTCTTCCATTCCCGGGGCTATAAAAGGTCGAAGTATCTCAGCCTCGACAGCTAAATCATTTACGTGTCTGGCGACTCGCTGTATGTCCACCATTAGATTTGCGTAGTACTGGTCTCTGTCCTGTACCATTCGAGCAGCGTCGCGTAATCTCTTCTGCCAATAAGTGTCTCCTCCGGCTGCAGCCTCCTCGAATACATTAATTCTTTCCTTGTAATCCTCCACAACTGCTTCGAGGGACCCGATTCGTGCTTGTAACACATCCACTTCGCGTTCTCTTTCTTGCAGCTCCGCGAAGTTATTCCTGCGGCAGTACATTCGAAGTGAGTGTTCGACTTCCGCCATCTTTCCTTTTAATTCATCATTTTGACTTTGGCTTTGCCCCAATTTTTGAACAGTGTCATCGTACAGTTTCTGCATCTCTAACAGTCTATTTCGACTACTCACGGATTTTCTTTTCCATGCGGCGACACTTTCTCTTTCATGATGAACAGCCTGTTTTCCCTTGTTGATTTCTTGTCTGAATCTTTCTTTCTCTTGATCAATGGCCTTCTTGGCGGACCGTTTTTCTTCCTCCATAGCCAAACGGTAGCTTTCAATCTCTTCCTTGATCGCTCTTTTGTTAATTTCTCGTTCTTCTTCCACCAAACGGATACCGTTCATTCTTTCTCTTTCCACAGCTATGAACTGACTCCGGCCGGCCTTTTGTATTTTTGCCTGTAACATGAGGGCATCTTTTTGATAAAGAGTATTTTTGTCACTCAAATCTGCATTTAATTTCTTCAGTTGCCTGATGATTCCATCCCGCTCGTCAACTTCTAAGCTTGCTTTATAGAGCTCGCTCGCATGTTGGGTCTGTTGGATGTCCATTTTCTTTTTAACTTCCTCGAGTTCACTCCTTAAGATATCGGCTTCGGACGGTACCACCCTTGTAAGCTCTTCGAGTGACACTGTTGGTCCTTGATCAGATTTAGGAATCACATTATTAACCCTCAAACGTCTTCAAAGATCGTAATATGGGTAGTCATGTGCTCGGTATCTCCTTCCACCCTGATCCGGTAACAATGATCCCAGGCCCTCATGATGGTCTGAATTTTTCCTTTGAACTCTCCTTTGAAAAGAAATTCAGTTTGGCTTAATCCAGCGGTATTGGGAATGAACTGTCGTGATCCGAACTACCGAGACACTAAAAGTGGAGCACAAGCGATCCCTCCATGTAATCCTAACATCATCAGCCAGTTGAAGTCACCACAACTGTATAGAAAATAATTAACTTTACCGAGCCATGGGACTCTCCATTCTATGTCTTCATCTTGATTGTTCCTGAAGAAACTGGTCCACATTTTTGTTTTCAAATCTTCTCGCCATTCCTTTGCTAAGTATTCTCGTAAAGGCAAAAAACCTTGGAAGGATATCCCCGGCAGGACCCGCGTCGGTATTTTCCACATGTGACTCTGGATCCATACTTGCAATAGCTGTGCGCAGCCTCGAAAACGTCCTTCTTCATGTTTCCGGCTAGCGTTTAAGGAAATGAAAGTCTCGACCAAGATTGCTGGTACCGGGTTTGCTTTCCGTTTCACTCGCTCAAACAAATCCAGAATGGCTATGTCAATGTTCCCGAGTACTCTGGGAAAGATCACCAAGCCATATATTCCTAAAGCGAATAAGTCCATTTTCTTTGCCTAAATGCGGATGTGTTGATATGATGTCCCAAACTTTCCCATGCAAAGGCGTATTATCTCCTCGGATTTGAAAGAGGCCACTAACCCAATCGTCACTCATTCCGCAAAGGTTTTGAGTTTAGCGGTGTAATTCTGATTCCTTGGAGGCTTGGCGTAGATCCAATCTTCTGGATATTTCTCTGGTTAAGTAAAGCGGTGTACTCTTCTACCGTAGGCATCATGTCCTCGCTCATTGAAGGTGAAGCGACAAAAAGCGGATTCAGAATCGGACTATAGCTCGGAGTAGGGGTTGGTTAATCCGAACATATAATAGCTGCGTGATGTCGCCATAACTATCACTAAATAAGTCTTGTAGCCTTCGGTCCCATCTTTCCCAAATGTTTTGAAGATCCCACAAGTCGTTCTGTTGGAGACTCACATAGGTGTATCCAGCTATTACGCGTTCGTTAGGCAGACTGTCCCCTTGGATTTTTTCTGGTTGACCTCGACCAATGTCGGCTGACAAATTAAGCTCTTCTTTCCTAAGACACCTTTTTTCCATGGTGAAAGACTTTCTGATCAGGCAAACCACTTGATCCAGTACCTTTATGCGATGCAAATGCAATGATGTATGAGAAAAAGAACAAAAGCGAAAAGAAAACAAGTCAATACCAGATAAAATTGATAAATATATAAATAAAAATGACAAAATTAAACAGAAATAAACACACGAAACAACCCTATTTATCCCGTCTAAGACCTAAGGTTATCCGCATGGCTCTAACATGGTAGGTTTCTATGTTCTCTACATGCAGTGTTGGTGCTAGGAGGTACCCGAATTGTCCTTGCTGTCCCCTACTAAGGGTAGCAAGGCCTCCGATCATCACCCATTATAGGCTCCTTTCAACCGGGTTCAATTCAGGGGGACCCATTCGCTTATGCCCGTACGAAGGAACGATATCCTTACGAAAGCATAAGGTACTCGAGCCCCAAAGGTACTTGCTAGGCCCATAAGGGAGAACGATATCTCCACGAAAGCATTAGCGTTTTCCCCCCACTTAAAAAAGACGGGTTTATATGCCATATTTTAAATGCGTTAAAATAAACGCGCAATTATGACCGAATGTTAATTTAATAGTCACTTTAATCCGGAACATCCAATATCAGTAAAACGGTAATTATTTTAAAAGCTTGACTCTCATTTGTTTTTTTTTTCAAAAAAAACAAAAATAATCCCCAGCGGAGTCGCCATCTGTAGCGAATGGCTTTTTCCACATATATCGCTAAAATAAAAACGATGATTTTTGAAAGGTGTGTTTGAATGGTGTTTGGATATAAAATTTTATTCCGTGGGGTTTACAAAAGAACTTATAAAAATGGAGTCGCCACCAGCCACTTAGGTAGGCCGGACACCATAAAACCAAAGATTCAAAAAGACAGGGTTCGGGAGTCGGTTACGGATGAGGAAGGATTAGCACCCCCACACCGCCCAAAATTGGTACTTTAATAATTACCGCTTTATCAATATTGGATTTTTCGGATTAAAGTGACAATTATTTTAAAATTCGGTCATAATTGCGAATATATTTTAAAGGTCCCGTTACCCGAGAATAAACGCCCAACCACTATCACTACGCTTGATACTGGCCCCGTTTACGCTCGGATAAAAGGACACCGCATTAACAATTTATAATTCGATATGCAATCTTAATGGCAAAAAATATAAAACATGGTAAAATGTTTAAATGTAGTAAATGTTGTCATAACAAAATATTAATCTAACATAAATGATATTCTAGACTAAAACATGCATATACATATTATTCTAAATAATAGATAAAAACAACTATGATATGTCAAAATAACAAGGCAGGAATGAGTATATATAGACGAACAAATATTTCGAAAAGACATGCATATTGGTAATAAAACATATTTCAACATATACGGGTCAACATATCGTATAAAAAGGGTAAATATACTAACATATAGCCCTAAAAAATAAGAAAGCACACACATACAAAAATACAAAATATACCATGTACGAATCAACTAAAACATAACATGCTTGATATGAATAACCGGAAAAACATAAATATCATACTTAACACATATACATAAAAAC
>JAGYYJ010002685.1:0-12055 GCA_019671005.1 Hibiscus mutabilis
GCTGCATACCTATAATTTTTACTTTACAAATTTAGCGAACTGCTGAAAACAAATTAAATTAGGACCATTTAATATAAAAAAAACATTGAGGTATCGGGATTAGCATATTTGAGATGAAACAGACCTGGGATTAGCATATTTGAAGGAATAAGCTCCTGGTATTTTATTACTGGTCTTCTTACGGATTTTAGGAAAAAATATCCCCTTCTAGATGTTCTCAGAGAAAACCCCTTAAGGCTTCAATATATCAGCATGTCGACTGCCTGGCTCACACGGATCTCTTTGATTAGGCTCAATTGTTGTCATTTTGTGTCTTCATCTAACAATATACTTTTTTCCCTAAAATCAGTGGTACATCATACATGCGAATAATGTCCACAATGTTAATTGTTTGGTAAATGTTTAATACTATAGTTTTGGGGAATTTTTCTATTGGAGTTTTCTATAGCTGCCGTTTTTAAATAACTTGGTGATATCATCTCTAGATGCAGTTCCATAAAGTTAGAACTGGGATCTATACTTGGATTTTACAAAACTCTTTCCTATCTGATTATATTCATCAACAGAAACGAAGTAGGTACATTAATCTACCTTATGGAAAGAAAGGTTCTGAGAGTATATTTCTTATGTGGCGAGAGGGTACTAGGTGGTTTTTTATTTGATTTTGGTTGGTGGTCAAGAAAGGAACAGAAGTCAATTTATATCCTCAGTAGAGAAGAAATTTTCTTGCTAAAGCTTGCACTTTTAGTAACTATGAACTATTATATGTGGTTTTGAAAGCAGACTTAGAGGCTAGGCTTGAATTTGATATTTGGTTTGTTTTCTGAGCATCAATTAACTGTTTCAGTGAGTGGTTTAGGTTTCTTTGGGGTGTTTTTTGGATGAAATAACTGATGATGGCTATAAGGGATAATTTAAGACATTCGAATTATGAAAATCAGTTAGATAATATCTTAATAAATACTTGTTTAAAAGTATTCAGAAGATGGAATCATGATTCATGAGGTGAACAGTTCTTTTGTTTCAAGTGTAAAAGGGATAAATTGGATAAGCTCTTGTAGTGGAAGAATTTGTAAGTTATCTTTCTTTCTTTTTTTGATTAAATAGAGAGATATTACATTGAACATTGAACTACAAGATGGAAGAGCATTTGTAAGGCCAATTAGTGGATGTTGATTTACCTAAATATTGGTGTTAATAATATTTGTTTCTATTTTGGCTCATTGACAGGTTGATGCACTGCTGTGCTCTAATTGCTTCCATGATGGGAGATTTGTTTCTGGTCATTCAAGCATAGATTTTGTTAGGGTAGATTCAACAACAGATTATGGGGACCTAGATGGAGATAGTTGGACTGACAAGGAAACATTACTGTTGCTTGAGGCAATGGAAATTTACAATGAGAACTGGAATGAAATAGCTGAGCATGTTGGCACCAAGTCAAAAGCACAATGCATACTTCATTTTCTACGTCTACCCATGGAGGATGGCCTGTTGGAAAATTTGGAAGTTCTAAGCATGCCCAAGTCAACGATTGTTTCAAATGGAGACACCCAAAAACTGCATTCAAACATGAATGGGAGTCTAGCAGGTTTTTGTTTGCCCAGCGTCTCTACCCACCATGTAAATTCCGATGTTATGCATGTAAACTTTAATCTAATTTTTGCCTTCTTTTCAGGGCCCGGCCTTCAAGATGCAGATTCAGAACGCAAGCTTCCTTTTGCTAATTCTGGGAATCCAGTTATGGCTATGGTATGTTACTACTTCTACTTTATTCAGACAACTCATTACTCTCTAATGCTTTTAATAGTCATTTAAGATTTGTAATTGTGAATATATCACTGTGGAGTGTGAGCATTGATTCAGTTATTGTTTATTCTCATGTAATACCCTCAATTTTAAATTTTAAATTTTAAATAATATGTTTTTCACTGGTATTGTAGTAACCATATTTGGCACAAGAAAAATAGGGAAGATTGAATTGCTGCTAATACTGGAATTACCTTTTTTTAATCTTTTTGGTCAAACAAATAGTGGAATTTCTTTAGTCTTATGTCAAAGTCACGTTCCAGTACTATTGCCGTATTGCAACTTGCAAGAGGCAGTTGGGAATCTTGGGATCAAAAAAAATTGTAAATGAATAAAAATATAATCAGAAGTTGGTGAGGGTTGGATTGCCTTTTGAAATTGTTTCCAATCAGGCTTCTATATTTTTAAAAATCTAATTTCAACAATATTGAAATTGTGATGAAAATGCAAAGATGGGTTTCCCGGTACTGCAAAGATGGATCCAAAATGGGCACCATTTTCAATTTTTGAAAATTGCTTCTTAAAAATGAAAGATTGATCTAACTAGCGAAAGTTGTTCTAGGTTGCATTTTTGGCGTCTGCTGTTGGACCAAGAGTTGCTGCTGCCTGTGCCCGTGCATCTTTGGCTGCATTGGCTGAAGATGAACATAAAGAAGGTTCTGTACATAGTAATAGGTTAGTGCATAATCTTGTGATTCCAAAAAAATTCAATGATATTATTATGAGGTTCCTCTTTAGTATCACTTTTATGCACATACCATTGCTTTGATGGGATTGGACCAACCTAACGCTTATTTATCAAAATTTTGCATGTTATTTTTTATTTTTTATCGTTTTGAACCTTCAACTGCGAAGGATGAATACAGAGAATGTACATGGTGGAGAAGGTGGTTTTCATGGTTCCATTCATCAAAAAGGTAGGCCATAACTTTAACCCACACTAATTTCACTATATTTTAGTCCCATTTATTCTCCCATATCAGTGTTCTGCATTTTAAATTATTTTTCTGTAAAAAACTTTAGAGAACTCAGCAATACAAGGTTCATTTGGTCAAAACGAGGCTGAGGTTAATCCACTATCTGCTGAAAAAGTTAAAGCTGCTGCTGAAGCTGGCCTAGCAGCTGCAGCTATGAAGGCAAAACTTTTTGCAGATCATGAGGAACGAGAAATTCAAAGATTATCAGCTAATGTCATAAATCATCAGGTATTTTTATTGTCTTTTTTACGTCTATCTGCGTTTTCAGCCATTTAATCTCGGTAATAAAGCTCAGCAATTATTGGCGGACGAGAGTTGACCTCCTTTAAAGATTTGAAACCAGGAATAAAGAGGACTTACACTGTCGCATTAACTTGCTTGTAGCATTGAATACTGGAGTCCTGAGTCCCTGGCGTTGACAAATCTTGTGAAATACGTGTTTTCGTTCATGCTTCCTTCAATATTTCATACTCAGAAATTCCGATGCCTTCTATTTTGTATTATAGATTGTATCGTTTGTATTATAGATTGTACATAAACTTGTTTTCAATCTGTATCTCAGTTGAAGAGATTGGAGCTGAAGCTGAAGCAGTTTGCAGAAGTTGAAACATTACTAATGAAAGAGTGTGAACAAGTGGAGAAAACTAGGCAAAGGTTTGCTGCTGAGAGGGCTCGCATTATGTCGGCTCGATTTGGACCTGCTGGAGTCACTTCACAAACGAGTCTACCTGGGATTTCTTCTCCCATGGTTAGCAACAACATCAGCAACAACAGGCAACAGGTAATGTCTGCCTCACCTTCATCACCGAGCATTTCCGGATATGCCAACAACCAACCACTACATCCCCAGATGCCATTAATGCAACGCCAATCAATGTTTCCGATGGGTCCGAGGATGCCCCCCACAGTCATGCAAGCATCCACATCAGCAGCTCCTAATGTCATGTTCAACTCCTCGGGGAATGCACAACCTACTCTTAACCATCCACTAATGAGGTCGGTTTCCGGGACAGGCTCTGGTCTTGGTTGATATTGAAGACTCAAAAATAAATTTTGGATTTTTTCGTTGAATTCCATCGGCATTGTTCCTTTTCTGCACTTAGAAGACGACCAGTAGCCTGGACAAACAGTGTAAGCAAGCATCTTCAGCTTCAAAATATAGAAGTATCCTGAAGCAATTTAGGGTTTGTAACATCATACAATTAATGTAGTTTTCAGGTTTAATTATGGATTCTTGAGACAAATTTATCAAAAATTAATTTTGTATAAATAAATTATCTAGAAGTTTTAGAATATCCCGAAGTCAATGAAAACTAACGTGTTGCTTTTTTATTGTTACTTGTCTTCTTGTATGCCTTCTTTTTTTTTTTAACTCAATCACATGAAAAATGATAGAGTAAATGTTATGTACAAATATATAATTTTTAAAATCACGAGACCAAAAGTGTATTTATTTATTTTAAATAAAATATGTTGAAATACTTTTTATGTTATTTTTCAGACTTTTTCTTTTTTAATTTAAAAACAATAAATTTTTATTAAAATATTATTATTATTTTAACTTTTTGTTAATTTCTTTAAAAAACAATTATATAAATAAAAAATATATTTTAAATCAATTTTCTATCTAATATTTAATCTAACTTTATTGTCCTCAATAATTAAACATGGCCGCCGTTGCCTCTATGCCGTCGGCATGATTCGTTGTTCTCAGCCGGCGACTAGGGTTTATTATTTGAAATATGAAGTTAGGTTAAATATCAGATAAAAAATTGTTTTTTTTTTATTTTTAAATTAAAAAATCTGAAAAGTAGTACAAAAAGTATTTCAATATATTCTACTCTCTAAAAAGAAATAATCACACTTCAAGTTTCTATTTTAAAAAATATTAAAATAGTTAATAATATATATCGTTACATATTTATTCTAGACTTATCCCAATTACACACAACATACAAACACATCTTGCCCCACGATGTATCATGGACTTAGGAATCGAAAATTCGCGTACCATAATTGACAATATATAAAATATAGAGATTTGAATCCAATTTATTGCTAGTTTAGTACCGTCAAATGAATACTTGGATTTTATCCCACATAACTTTCCAAACAAAACTTGTATCTTCTTTTGCATTTCGTTATCCATCATGATTCCAATCTCAAGACCAATTTCTTTTACGGGTTCTTTTACCCATTTAATTGTATTTCTTTTACCCTCATCATGAAAAGTTAAATTCGCGAGGCCCAGCATACTTAAAAAATGTTAAAAAAAATCTAAAAGATAATTACACTATGCATTAGCGGTGAAAATTTTTTATTTTTACAAACGCCCTAATTTTAAAGGTTAAAAATTTAGTTGATTTTTAAAGTAACTTTCCAAACAAAACTACATTTTCTTTGAACATTTTAAATTTTGGGTTTATGATTATAATTTATGATTTATAGGTCAAAACTTAAACTCTAACCTTTAAACTATAATTTCTAAACACATAAATCTTAAAATAGATAAAATCCTCAAATTAGACCATTATTATTAAAATAAAAAATTTGAAATTAATGCATGTAATTTTTTCTTATATAAATATATTTAATTGATATGTCAGTATTATCATTAACTTTTAATGGTAAATGTCTTGATTGACAAAATTAATAGTTACAATTTACAAGTGGTTTGTCCAAAAAATAATTTTATTATTTGTGTCAAAATAGTTTGATCATATAATTTTAACTTGTATATTTATCAATTTTAATTATCTATAAATTAAACAACTATATATGTATGACTAGTATGTGTGGTATCTAATGAAATAAACTAATACAGAATTGACATGCTAAAGAAAAACAGTATAGACAAATCATAAGCAATTTGCAAGCCTAAGAACTATATGAATACAACCACAAAAACTATAAAAACGAACAAAATATGAATAATTGAATATCTCAAAATCTATACCAGTTATTAACATATCAAAACTCATATAAATATAATACTTTACACGCTTATGAATGGTAAAATACACAAACATAACACAAATTGCTAGGTCTACAAGGTAAAAGGATACAATCAAAATGGCATATTATTTGGTTTGGATGATGAAGATGGCTTCACACTGGCAAAATCAAGATCTTTGAAGAAGGCATCTTCTGGTTTTACTTGTTGGGTCGGGATCTTCGAATTAATGAGAGGTTTTGAGTTTGTCCAACAAAGCTGTCATAAGAGGAACCTAAAACATCAATGGAATGGGAAGGATTACCAGTATGACCATGTTGTTGCTCAAAGAATTGATGTCTCTGATTAAACATAGAAGGCGGCAGATAGTTTCCAGTAGGAATGTCCGATGGAGCCAGAGGCTGCTGCTCAGCATCAGCAGGTTTGGTTAAGGAAGCTGATTTAGCTTGTCCAATGAATGCAGGTGCGGATCCAGGGTCAGCTGAATGGGAAGGGGATGATGGAGCTAATATTGAAGTTAGCTGCAGGGAGAAGTCCGTGTGTGCATCAGTAGGATCAGAATGACGGGCAGGTTCTTTAATTTCAGTGGGATTCCTCGGACTGGTAGTTATCACCGCTGAGATAATCAACGATGCTGCCATTTGTAGTAACTGGCCTTTTTGACGAGGGCGGAGGAGGAAGAAGTGGAACAGCTCGAGGAGGCTCACTGTTTTGTGCTCTTTGACCTGTCCTCAAGAATTATCTCTTGACGACCTGTAATAAGCGAGTACAGCGATTCTTAAATTAGATGAAAACAGAAAACCGAGACAACACAATAAATAAAGACTCGTCCCTTTAAGAAAGGATTGGTTACTCAAATCTTAAGTTTGGATGCACTCAGTATAAGTATGTTCATTCTTTTCCAACAGACTATGCAAAGCAATCTTTTTTTGTGTGTGTGAACCATGGGAGTCTCCCGCCTATCCATTTCACGGTCTAAGCAGAGACTAATCCCGTCGAACCAGTATTCAAAGCAATCTTTAAGTGTGTTTAAGAGAAGATGCGACAAAACCCCTACAATTTCCACTCAAGTTTCAGTTATATATAAATTGTTAAATTCAAGTATCTGTCCAATACATGTTAACTATTTTTAAAAGTTTTTTCATATATTTAGAGGATCCTTGAAGGATATCCAAATACCCTAGATTGAATATGCATCAAACATGAATATCAGATATGATATTTCAAGAAAAAGCAACATGTAATCAAAACATTCTGCGTTCTAAAACTATTTTCATGTGGTAAGTGGCTAGAACAGGTGGACGTTTCATTGTCCAAGTTTTTCATGGTTTTGGAGTGCAAGGTTAATCTGGCACATTGTAAATATTTTTGGTAAACTAGCAGAAAAATGTTTGAACAAAAAGAAATGCAGAAAAATAACATGGTATAAGTCACCTGTGAGCCAGCTGAGCAAATTCATCTTCCGATTCATCATCGTCATGGTTAACATTGACAACTGGCACAACACGAGTTTCTGCTACTGCTGTGGTAGCACTAGCGGTGTTTCCTTTCAGAATGTCATCGTGCTGGCGAAGAACACGCTGCAATCGATCATTTAGTGCTAATCCCTGAGATAAAAGTTGCTCATTTCTGGAAAAGCAAAATCAATCATCAGCGTTATTCTATCAAACAGAAGGGAAATCAACATAAGATGGAAAGGGATTCTCACGTGGTATGATTCACAAGAAGAACGACACGCTTTTCGTAAGAACGACATTGATCAACAAGGTCAACAATCACTTATTGATTCAGAGACTGAACAACATCCAAACCAATAAGCCCAAATCATTTGATTTGCTTTAATTTAATCCATGGCATGCATGAGGATTGCATTGGAGAGTATGTAATATCTATTAGATTTTTCATATTTATTATTACTTTTATCTTATTTGGTGTTGATAGATGCTGAGCACATATTTAGTTTCTAGGGTTATTTTTCATCTAGACCTGTCCAAGGACTGGACTACATACCTAGTCTGAAGTCCCATCAATATTTGAAAAGGTTTGGACAAAAATATTGAACTGAAAAATGGGCTTAGACAAAATGTTAAGTCCATTTAAAATATGGACAAAGTTTAATTTATGCAATAAGTCCAATAATACAGTCAATGGAGAATCAATTTCCATGCCACAGCAAGGAAAAAACCAAGATTTTACACTGCGCTAAGTGAAACCAGAAAAGAGGATTAACGGAGTTGATCCCAGATAAATAGATAACAATTAGAGCAATAATCTTCCCTGTAACTAAATAGAAAACCAAGAGAAAATTAAAAGTTAGCGATTTGCACATTAAAACGAGTAAATCAACATATATCAGTGAGCAAATAATCTGAAAAATCAGAACAGGATAGAACATAGGACAAGCATAATGGTCCGTTTCTATAACAAAGTCTTTACCTCAGGAGTCTTGGGCTCCAATGCACTAAGCACTTCCATTAAGATATCCACTAGTCCACTAGCATTTTTAATCTCTGCCAAGCTGCAAGTATACAAGTTTCATTGTAATTGTAGGCTAATGGTAACTGAAATAGCAGTCATGTTTATGTGTCAGCAGCAAAGATGTTAAAATGTGAAGGAAAGAGATATACAACATAGTACCTTTGAAGTGGTTTATTATAGTTCAACAAAGAAGGGGATAGCTTAAACCTTAAACTTCATGTCCCAAAGTTAGAAATAATCCGCACTGTGTTCTTGACTTGCCATGTCATAATCATGTTTAAGATATTTTATATTCTATGAAAATTTTCACACATTATAATTTGTATCACATAGATAACAAGAAATATGCTTATTCATGTTGTATCTTCCTATTTTGTAATATCACTTTTAGATTTATCAAATAAAATAAGTTTAAAAAATCATGTCAACATTGTTACAGTTTTATATAAACATGTATATGCTAAAACATGCCAATGAACACATAATAGAAACTGTTAGATAATTATGTAAATCATAATGTATACAATTTATCCCAAGCAATGATGTCTTGAAAAGTTTGAAGATATAAATATATTACTTAATTCACAAATAATTTACAATTTATACACAAACATAAAATAAAAAACACAGCAAGCAAGAGAAGAGAGATCTGATCCAAACAAAAGAGTTGCAGATAGCAACAATAAATTGGTTTTCTTTTTTTGATCCAAGTCATTATTGAACTGTTTAATCCACAACAAGAATATAATGGTTTAGCACGTTAGTACCTCAAGCCAGAAGCATCATCAGACTGTTGAGAAGTCTCAATAGCAGCATTTTGATGTGCTGGAACCAGTTGGTGTGTTATCGGATTGCCCTGGGGTGGAGTGAATAATGGTACACTAATCTTTTCACGAGGAGGAAATTCAACTCCAGCAACCTGAAATATACACAAAATAAGGTTTAACTTCAAGAAACAGATACGAATGGACTATGCTACACCAACTCTTCATTTTTCTTCAAGTACTCGAAACTCATGTCCGACACAAACCCAAACATGGGTATGTAGATATAAAACTCCAAATACATAAAAAAATTAAACTATGGAAAATGGATGGGAACCTAATACATCCAAGCACAAAAAGAATGAGTTTGATAATATTTGTCCTTGGGAAAACAGATGCTCATGAAGAGCCAACAAAATGGCATGTAAACAGAAAACCAAACATTTACCCGTAGTTCTTTATATGCTGCAAAATATTGTGGATACCTTCCCCCGGGTCCTCCAAAGGCTACTTGCCATGTGTCTATAAAAGTAAGTATCTTTTCCCTGACATTCAAGTCAGGCTGTGCAGTTACCAGAAGGAAGCATGAGTAGTAAGAACCAGAGAGCGAGGAAATTAAAAGAAATGTTAGATATCACAGGTCAGGAAAAGAAAAGGCACCTTCTTCTTTATGATTTTAACCATTTCGTTCAAGATATCACACTCAACAATCTGCTGAAAAACATGCTCCCCGCAATTTTTGCTGAGAGCATCCAATACCTGGATGAATATATAAGATACATGGTACCCTATTACTTCTTTATCATCATGCACTACTAAAGTAAAAAAACAAAGGATGGTACCAAGTTAATAGTCACTTGAGACCACGTTAAATTAATATATTGAAGATAACCATGTTATGCATATTATTACACCACCAGATTTGATATTCCAATAAAATATCTAAAAGAGCAATATCTACAACATATGAGGGAGAAAGATGTAACTCACATAAAGAGCTAGTAACTGTACTTTTGGGTTTTTATTGATCAGTTGCTTCTTGAGGACTTTCAAAGCATCCTTAGCCTGTCTGCAATAGACAAATAGAAAATGCCAAAAACCTCAAGTAAGATTTTCACTGAAGTCCAGATGATTTAGTATCCAAATGCATCAGTGAAAGTGAATAATAGACTAAGATCAAGTTATGGCAAGGTGTCAATGCATTCAACACTATCGCAGGAAAACCATGCAACTTTCATATGAGAGGGTGTTGTATGCAGGATGGGGGGGTGTCAGCACGGTCACGGTTACACCCTGGAAATTTCAAATTCCCATATGGTTTAGGTATTTTTATTGATGATCTAATTTCGCACCCCCTAAAATTTTGTAATTCACCACCTAAATTTTTAATATACCTTCTTAAAAGTTTGCACCCTTCGCATAAAATCTTGCTTTTGTCCCTGGTTGTATGTCTACACAGAACCCCTTGGGAACATAAAATCAGACTTTCAGTTTATTCATTAAATAGGTGATAATAACAAACATCTTGCATTTCTTAGATCAGACCATGACTTCCATTTTATTCATTTTCATCAACGTTCACACTTTGGAACCTTCAATGCTTTTCCTAGTAAAGAGATCCTTACAACCCAAGAAGAACCAGAGTGTAGAAAGTGTACATGAAAGATATTAAAGCGAAGAAAATGAGAGTGAAAGTAAGAGAACTAGAAGAAAATCATAGAACTTAAAAGTATCATATAGATAAATATATATACCAAATAATACTGACAAGTGACAAGAAAATATAGAATAGGAAGGTTGCCATCATTTTGGTCCTACATCACATGGAGTTAGTTGTGAATTCTAACCAGGGTATTTGTCTTAACATTGGACTTGCGTAGTCAAGCTAAATGAATCCAAGTGTAGGGTACAAACATGTGAATGCCCAAATGCTTCTTGTCCTTGTTCATGCCACAAATATGCAAGATTTGAAAATTCTCATCCTCCATCCCTTACTTGTGACATAAATTTCCCCTCAAATTGTCTTCCTCTTCACCCACAGGACACATGGTACCATATCCAAAAGATCCAAAAATTCCCTCTTCCTGTCTCTCTCCCTCAGTCACTCTCTTTTGAAAACAATCAAGTCATAACTACCTCCCATCAGCACTTTTGAGGCAAGATACATTTTGATTGAAGCTTGAAAAACCTCTCTCATCTATGGCAATGGCAGAAAAATCAAGTTAACCCAGCAATCTCCCTCCAAGCTCCACCTCCATTATTGGACAACAATTGGAGAATAGTGAAACGTTCCATCAAATTGTATCAAAATCTCTTATGATGGTATATTACACTACTAAAAGATGGATTACATCACAAATTTGACTTAAAACAATTAAAAAGTGATTATTAGAGCTGCTCTTCAGCAAACAAGGCTTGCAAGTTTGAAGATCTCCTAAGCAGTCTACATTGCATAACTCATACCAAAATTCACATGATTCCAATAAAACTACTTGTGCTTCCAAAAAAACAAATAATCTAATTCCCGAATCACAATCACAGGTGCAAAATGCATAAAAAAGAGGGAAAAAAACGGTCACTAAACCAATTAACAAAAAGAATGATACCGTGGATCCATGTTTATAATGTCACATAGCTCAATGTTTACAGCCCAATCTGGACCGATCAGCATATCACTAGTTGCCCTTTCAGCACATACTGCCGCAGTATTAGCCATGAGAACCTGCCTCTTTTGTTAAAGTACAAAATCCCAGATTATTCTATAAGCACAGCCTACAACAAAATCAATAAATTCATTATTAAATATCATGAATTTGAGGCAAATGTTGAGATTTTAATTAAAATAACTAAAAGTCGTATCAAACTAATAAGTAAACGCTCATCAAAATCATCTCTAGAACATGATCATCAATAAACTCAAAATGGCAACTAAAAGAAACTATAGCAACCCCAATAATACGAACAATCCATATAAAAATAAAAAGGATATCAAGTAATCAACCCCAAATTTTGAGCCTGGAATTAACTTATATATGTATCCTTGAATACCACATTTATCAATTATCATACAGAAA
>JAGYYJ010001957.1:0-12019 GCA_019671005.1 Hibiscus mutabilis
ATAAAAGGAACACAAATTAAAATAACTACATTATAGCCAGAACTGATTAACAAAGTGATTAATGATAACTTTCTAGAATCAAACATGATTATCAACCTATAAACAAAATAAACACAGATAATATTATACAAAAATAGAGATTTGCGAGGAAGATAATATTATACAAACAAGCCCGCCCGACATGCAGATTTCCTCGCATCTGACAACGACGACTTTCTTACCGTTGAGCAGCTCCTTGGCCACGATCGAAGCCAAATGACCCAGCATGTGGTGGCAGACATCGACCACCACTTTCTTCGCGCATAATCTTGAACCGGACACCATTGTCTTTACCTGAGAAGGA
This sequence comes from Hibiscus mutabilis, assembly GCA_019671005.1. Taxonomy (NCBI): domain Eukaryota; kingdom Viridiplantae; phylum Streptophyta; class Magnoliopsida; order Malvales; family Malvaceae; genus Hibiscus; species Hibiscus mutabilis. Next base: position 344 of record JAGYYJ010001957.1, read on the forward strand.
GCAGAAGAGCTACTTAGGGATTTTATCATGATTGATTTGGGGATATTGATGTGTCTGAGATTGAGATATATATAATCGATGGTCAAAACGATGTGTTTTGCCTATTGCGGAGTTTGTAAAATAAAACGCCGATAAAAAAATACCTATTGCACGTTTGTAAAATCGAACGCCGCTAAAACGAGACTTATTGCAGCGTTTTTTTAAAAACGCCACTAAAAACTACACCTATTGCGCCATTTGTTAAAAATGCCACTACAAATGACGTCTATTGTGGTCTTTTGGACAAAACGCCACTATAGAAATTGACCTATTGCGGCGTTTCCACGCAAACGCCACTATATGTTATTATGTAGCAACGTTTATTTTAAAAACGCCGCGAAGTTTGTCATTTTGTGGTGATTGTGTTGTAAACGCTGTGATAAGTATAATATTCACGGCGTTTACTTCAAAAACGCCACGAAAAGTGTAACACTCGTGAACCGAATGCCATATTTGGGCCCTAAGCCCAAAATCCACATTGATAAAAATTTTCCTTTTTCAAGCCCATCCTATATATGTCCAAAAAAACATAAGTCCGTACATTAAAACATAGTTAAATCCAGATGGTTAAAATAGTATTTACGGAGCTCCATTTACAAACATTAAAGCATTCAACTTTTGACCGAATAATACAAAATAAGAGTTACAAAATACATATATGGTCCTACGAAATACATAGCCCATTACATCTAGTATTTGTACTCAACCACTAGAGTCGATGCTAAAATCCAACCTTGATGGTGCTTCTTTACGCTTCACGAGAACCTACTAACCAGCAAACAAAAACAACGATTATGAACGCTGAGCTAACAAGCTCAGTGGATACACCGCCACTCAACCATGCTTCATACAAATCATAAATAAACAATGCAGCGAGAACGATATCATGGCAATATAGCAATAACACTACCTTAACCGCCTAAACACATGGCCTGATGGATGTATGATCACGCACACAGCTCATACTAGAACCTCATACACTTACCTAGCATCACACAGATAACACCATAAACAACTAAGTGAGGTCCGCGTCCACAAGGCATCGTAATCCTACACTTGAGTGAGTCTCGCGTCCATATAGCATCAGGATCCTATACCCAAGGGATGAGGCCCGCGTCCACATAACATCGGGATCCTACGTCCATGCCCAGGATCTCTCATCAAGCATCTTCGAATTAGGCCCGCGTCCATATAGCATCAGGATCCAACATTTAGGAATCTTTAAGGTGTTGCAACACACTTAGGGTATCCAATCCCAACAACAAGGGATGACTCAATTACATAGGCATCCCTCAGCACACAGCAAGGACCCTAATATACCACACAGCTTCGATAGATCCACCTAGGATCCCTATGGGTTTCTAGCTCACACGGTCTACCCAATATTTACCAAGTCATTAGCCGATTATTACTCATGCGGGGTTAGAATCTCAGTTTCAAGGTTTTAGTATTCATTTTACACCTTAAGGGACCTCTAGGGCCCTTTGCCTCAAATTATAGCATCCTCTAACGCAAAACCAAATTTCTTGGGGAAAATGCCTAGTGAGTATCGATACTCCTATATGGGTTTCGATACTCCACTCTAGGTACCGATACTCACCAACGAGTACCCATACTCATTTTAGGTTCAAAAGAATTGAACTCATAGGCTATACCGATACGTTCTGTTCTACACCGGTAGGCACCATCGGTACCAAGATCGCCCGTACCGATCAACCTCTCTACTGATACTCCCTATACGCGTACCGGTATGCTAAGCCTTTCCTAGGCAATGTAACAGTGCGTACCGATACGATGCATGTGTACCGATACGCGAAAGCATTATTGGAATTTCTAACTTGCAAAGGGTACCGATACACGAGGAGGCGTACCAGTACTCCCTTCACAATCTTTCCCCTATTTTACTAAGGTGTATCGATACGCTAAGCCCAGTACCGATATGAGAGTCTAATTTTTTAACTCTGGGTGTGAGTTTCACTTAGAAACCCTATTTAACCCCCATAATTAAACCCTAAATCATTCCCACAAGTTATGGTGATAGTTTTGGGTGGATTACAATCGATTTCAAGCCATTACAACAACAATTCTACGACTTGCCATTAACAACCACTCAATCTACTCTTAAGCTAAAAACACCAAATCATGCTTCAAAGCTTAATTTTATTATTTCCAGGAAACTATGAGAGTTAGTAGTGTACTAACCTTGGCTTAGCTGATAACACAAGGCCTTTCTCCAAGCTTCAAGCGTTTCTCCCTTCTTGAGCCTTGGATGAGCTTCCAACCTCTTTCACTTGAAATGTAGATCCTTTCAAGCTGGTGAAACTTCCCTCAACAAGCCAGGCGTGATTCTAACCTCAAACTGTCAAAATCCTACCTTTAATGGATAAGTTTTGAGTAAGGAGAATAAGTTGGAAAAAGGGAGATGATGGTGTTAAAGCAAGATGGTCTCATCTCTTGGATAAATGCAGAAAATAAGCCTTATCCCCCTCTAAACTCTTCTATTTATAAATTTACCAAGATACCCCTCATTTTTCCTCATAACCTAACAACCACCTAGGCCCAACAAAGACATGCTAGCCCAAAAGGCTATTAAAAGCCCAAAACACGATCCAAATACGAGGCACATACCTCGATCAAACCTGACCCTTGGATCTTGAGATCCGGGTCATTACAATTCTCCCCTCCCTAAAGAAAATTTCATCCTCGAAATTTACCTGATGGGAACAGATGCGTAGAGAACTCTCATGTCGTCCTCGACCTCTCACGTTGCTTCCTCAACATCATGGTTCCTCCATAACATTTTCACCAAAGGTATACACTTGTTATGAAGCTCTTTAACTCTTGTGTCAATGACTCTAACCGGGACTTCCTCATATGTCAAGTCGGCGTTTACCTTAATTTCTTCCAGTAGAACCACTTGTGAAGGATCCGAATGATAACGCCTCAACATAGACACATGAAAAACATCGTGGATATGAGCCAACTCCAGTGGCAAGGCTAATTGATAAGCCACTGGTCCTACTCTCTCGAGAATATCATAAGGCCCGATGTACCTTGGACTTAACTTCCCCTTGCGTCCAAAACGAATGATTCATTTCTATGGAGATACCTTAAGGAACACCTTCTCACCGACATAATACTTAATATGTTTGCATTTTCGATCCGCATAGGCCTTTTGACGGTCAAAAGTCGCTTATAACCTTCCCTTGATGATCTGAACTTTCTCCTCGGTTTGGCTAACCAGATCGGATCCCACGATCGTCCTCTCATTGAGATCGGTCCAACACAAGGGTGTCCTACACTTACGCCCATATAAAGCCTCAAAAGGGGCTATCTTTATGCTCGACTGGTAACTATTGTTGTATGCAAACTCTACAAGCGGTAACTGGTCCTCCCAACTATTTGCAAAATCCACAATGCAACACCTGAGCATATCTTCAAGGATCTAAATGACACGCTCAGACTGACCATCGGTCTGAGGGTGAAAAGCTGTACTAAAATGTAGCTTGGTGTCCAAGGCGCTATAGATCTTCTTCCATAGCCTAGTTGTGAAACGCGGGCCTCTATCTGAGATGATCGATGATGGCACACCATGCAACCTTACTATCTCCTTTATGTACAATTGAGCCAACCTTTCCAAGGTAAAATCCATCCACACTAGCAAGAAATGAGCAGACTTGGTCAAACGATCCACAATAACCCAAATAGTATCATGCTTCCTTTGGGTCATTGGTAACCCGGTGACAAAATCCATGGTAACCTGGTCCCACTTCCATTGTAGAATCTGAATATGATGAAGCAAACCTGGTAGAACTTGATGTTTCGCCTTCACTTGCTGACAAGCTAAGCACCGTGTCATGAATTCAGAGACGACTTATTTCATACTTGGCCACCAATAAAAAGGACGAAGATCTTGATGCATTTTGTTACTTCTCGGATGTACCGCGAAAGGACTACTATGTGCCTCTCTTAAAATACAGTCTCTCAAATCTTCCAAGGCCGGAACACACAACTGCCACTTGAAGTACAAGTACCCACCATCTCGTACCTCAAAGTCTGAAGCTTCACCCTTCTGGACCACTTCAATCTGTGTTACTAATTCTTCATCCAAAGCTTGAGTCCTCTTTATCTCTTGTACCAACGTAGGCTCTATCTGAAGCTCAGCTAGAAGACCTACATCCTCGGTCATCCTTAAACGGGAAAACATAGCTCACAAATCTGATATAGATTTCCTACTTAAGGCGTCAGCCACAACATTCGCATTGCCAGGGTGATATTCTATGATGCAATCATAGTCCTTCAACAATTCAATCCACCTTCGTTGCCTCAAGTTTAACTCCTATTGTGTAAGCAGATACTTCAAACTCTTATGATACGTGTAAATATAACACTTCTCCCTATAGAGATAGTGCCTCCAAATCTTTAATGCAAAGATGACTATAGCGAGCTCTAAATCAGGGGTAGGGTAATTCTGTTCGTGCGGTTTAAGTTGTCTCGAAGCATAAGCAACCATCTTACCTTCTTGTATAAGGACACAACCAAGCCCATTCAAAGACGCGTCACTAAACACAACATACTCATTTCTGGGCTCGGGTTGGGTTAAAACTGGAGCCTCAGTGAGATAAGCCTTTAGTTGCTCAAAACTTCGCTGTCTTGTCTCATTCCATTCAAAAGAAACCCTTTTTTACAACAGCTTGGTCAACGGTGCGGCGATAACAGAGAAACCTTTAACAACCCGCCTATAATACCCGACAAGTCCTAGGAAACTACGAACTTTCGAAACATTTCGTGGAGGTTTCCACTCCACTACAGCCTAGATTTTTTTAGGGTCTACGCGGATCCCGTCTGCAGCAACAATGTGACCAAGAAATGCCATTTTCGAAAGCCAAAATTCGCACTTGCTGAGTTTAGTGAAAAAATATCTATCTCGGAGGGTTTGCAAAACTACACGCAGATGGTAGTCGTGCTCTTCTTCCGAACGCGAATACACTAAGATATCATCAATAAAAACCACAACAAACTGATCTAGGTACGGTTGGAAAATCTGATTCATCAGGTCCATGAATGTTGCAGGTGCGTTGGTAAGCCCAAATGGCATTACCAATAACTCATAGTGTCCATACCGCATCCTGAAAGCGGTTTTCTGGACATCTTTATCTACCACCTTCAACTGGTAGTACCCTGACCTTAGGTCCATCTTACAAAACACATGAGCACCTCTCAACTGGTCGAACAAATAATCAATCCTCAGAAGAGGATAACAATCGTCACCTTATTAAGCTGCTGATAATCAATACACGTCTTCATAAACCCATTTTTCTTCTTGACGAACAGGACCAGTTCTCTCCAAGGTGAGACACTCGGTCGAATAAAGCTTCTCTCTAGCAACTCTTGAATTTGCTTCTTTAACTCCTTCATTTTTTAGGGTGCCATCCGATATGGTGCGATGAACACTGGTGCAGTACCCGATATTACATCAATTTGAAACTCTAATTCACGATCAGGTGGTAGCCCAGGTAACTCCATCGGAAACACATCGATGAACTCATTAACTGTCCAAAGATTTTCAAGCATGGGACCCTCAACCCTTACACCACCACATGGGCCAAAAAGGCTTCACAACCTTGTTGCAACATCCTCTGAGCTGACAAAGCCGATACCACATTAGATAGACACGGGTTTCTCTCACCTTGCACAATCAGCTTGGAACCATCCGTAACACGAAGCTTCAAACTCTTTGATCTACATCTCAGACTAACATCATGCTCAAAGAGCCAATCCATCCCCAAGATGACATTGAACTTTTGAAACGGTAAAACCATTAAATCTGCTGGAAATAACAACCCTTAAACCTCGATTGGGCATCTTCGATAAACCTTGTCCACCAACACATCAAATCCCAAGGGACTAGTCACACGAACTCCTACCTCAAGATCTTCGGCAAGAATACCCCACTACCGAGATATCCCACTATGAATATAAGAGTGAGTAGACCCCAAATCCACAAGAGCAATAATAGGAACCAAGAATAAGGTGAACGTACCTGAGATAACATCTGTAGCTACGTAATCCTCTTGAGCCCTGACTGCATACTGCCTAGCTGGTGCTCTAGCGGTAGACTAGAAGGTGCCTCCCAATACATGGCTTGCTCCTTCCAAAGCAAGCCCTCTACCCCTCTAGGCCGGATATACTGTCCTCTGAACCTGGTCTGCAGAGGTCCCAACAGTCACTGGATAATCTTTCACAAAGTGATCCGGTGACCCACACCGGTAGCAAACCCTCACTACTTCCCAACACTCGCCTCTGTATTTGCGCCCGCACTGGTTACAAACTGGTGCACCCGCGCTCATCTGTGAACCCTCCAATCTCATCATTGATAAAGAAGAAGATGACCTTTTATGACTATCTAACTCAGATCTCCGGTCTAACCTTGAACTTTGATCCTCTATTATGATTCCACCGGTTTCTGCTCCTCCCTGAAAAGGCCTACGAGATGTTGTTTGAGGGGTTCTGGGTTCTCCCACCCAAACTCCCTTGCCCACCAGATGGGCTATATGTTAAGCCTTGCACTTGCTCAAGAGACTTGGCACTCGAAGTCAACTCTGAGAACACCTTCGGTGGTGCAGCAGTTAGGTAAGTCTGGATTTCCTTCCTCAAACCCTTCAAGAACCTCTTGCACCTCATCTTTTCGGTGGCAACCAATTTAGGAGCATACATGCTCAACTGAAAGAACTCTTGCTCATACTCAAAAACTAACCGATTCCCTTGCACCAGTGACTGAACCGATCTATCAAGGTGTCGATGTGAGCCTCGCCCACATACTTCTTCTCGAGTTCTTTAAGGAAATCATCCTAAGATAGTCGATTTGGTTGTCACCCAAGCTCTATTGTTTCCCACCATTCTCTAGTATTGCACTTCAGTAGGGACAAGATACATGACAGCTTGTCTCTGACCTCAACCTCATCTGCCTCATAATCCAGCGTGTATCTTGTAACCACTATTTCGCTTGTACCGAATTATCTCGCCTCGATCCATGGAAATTCGTAGCACCTTGCCTCCTTACCCATTCAACAGGTACCTCACGAGGGGTAACAGATGCCCTCAGTATCGCCCTCACAATCTGGTGCAACACCCGGTTCAGATGTGAGAAGTAGTTGACTCCCTGGTCAACGGTGTCCTCCGACATATCCTCTGTGCCAGACACATATTCCTCATCGTAACTCCCTTCTCTGGAGCCCAAACTTTCTTCATTGATTCTTGCCCTCCTTGGCATGATTCTATTCTGTACCACAGCAAACAAGGTCACACCAACGAATTTCAGCTTTAAAACAAGTACAACTTCGACTCATGGGCATGTATTCGCTAGACACCTATACACTTCTCTAGACTCCCCTGGGGGACGACCTAGAACCGACTACACCTAAGCTCTAATACCACTAAATGTAACACCCGTGACCCGGATGCCACATTTGGGCACTAAGCCCAAAACCCACATTGATAAAAAATTTCCTTTTTCAAGCCCATCCTATATATGTCCAATAAAAACATAAGTCCATACATTAAAACATAGTTAAATCCAAATAGTTAAAATAGTATTTACAGAGCTCTATTTACAAACATTAAAGCATTCAACTTTTGACCGAATAATACAAAATAAAAGTTACAAAATGCATATAGGGTCCTAAGAAATACATAGCCCATTACATCTAGTATTTGTACTCAACCACTAGAGTCGATGTTGAAATCCAACCTTGATGGTGCTCATTTACGCTTCACGAGAACCTACTAACCAGCAAACAAAAACAACGATTCTGAACGTTGAGCTAACAAGCTTAGTGGATACACCGCCACTCAACCATGCTTCATGCAAATTATAAATAAAATAATGCAACTAGAATGATTATATGGCAATATAGCAATGACGCTACCATAACCGCCTAAACACATGTCATGATGGATGTATGATCACGCACACAGCTCATACTAGAACCTCATACACTTACCTAGCATCACACAGATAACACCATCAACAACTAAGTGAGGTTTGCGTCCACAAAGCATCGGAATCTTACACTTGAGTGAGGCCCGCGTCCACATAGCATCGGGATCTTACACTACGAGTAAGGCACGCATCCACATAGCATCGGGATCCTATACTCAAGGGGATGAGGCCTGCGTCCACATAACATCGGGATCCTATATCCATGCTCGGGATCTTTCATCAAGCATCTTCGAATGAGGCCCGCGTCCACATAGCATCAGGATCCAACATTTGGGAATCTTCAAGGTGTTGCAACACACTTAGGGTATCCAATCCCAACAACAAGGGATGACTTGATTACCTAAGCGTCCCTCAGCACACAGCAAGGACCCTAATATACCACACAACTTCCATAGATCCACCTAGGATCCGTATGGGTTTCTACCTCACACGGTCTACCCAATATTTACCAAGCCATTAACTGATTATTTCTCATACGGGGTTAGAATCTCAGTTTTTAGGTTTTAGTATTCATTTTACACCTTAAGGGACCTCCAAGGCCCTTTGCCTCGAATTATAGCATCCCCTAACGCAAAGCCAAATTTCTTGGGCAGGATGCCCAGTGAGAACCGATACTCCTATATGGGTATCGGTACTCCACTCTAGGTACCGATACTCACCAATGAGTACCCATACTCGTTTTAGGTTCGAAAGAATTGAACTCATAGGTTGCACCGATATGTTCTGTTCTACACCGGTAGGCACTATCGGTACCAAGATCGCCCCGTACCGATCCACCTCTGTACTGATACTCCCTATACGCGTACCGATACGCCAAGCCTTTCCCAGGCAATGTAACAGTGCGTACCGATATGCCCTATACGTACCGATACGCGAAAGCGTTATTGGAATTTCTGACTTGCACGGGGTACCGATACACGGGGAGGCGTACCGGTACTCCCCTCACAATCCTTCCCCTATTTTACTAAGGTGTACCGATATGCTAAGCTCGGTACCGGTATGCGAGCCTGATTTTTGAACTCTGGGTGCAGGTTTCACTTAGAAACCCTATTTAACCTCATGATTAAACCCCAAATTATTCCCACAAGTTATGGTGATAGTTTTGGGTGGATTACAACCGATTTCAAGTCATTACAACAACAATTATAAGACTTGCCATTAACAACCACTCAAGCTACTCTTAAGCCAAAAACACTAAATCATGCTTCAAAGCTTAATTTTATGATTTCCAGGAAACCATGAGAGTTAGTAGTGTGCTAACCTTAGCTTAGCTGATAACACAAGGCCTTCCTCCAAGCTTCAAGCTTTCCTCTCTTCTTGAGCCTTGGATGAGCTCCCAACCTCTTTCACTTGAAATATAGATCCTTTCAAGCTGGTGAAACTTCCCTCAACAAGCCAGACGTGATTCTAACTTCAAACTCTCAAAATCCTACATTTGATGGATAAGTTTTGAGTAAGGAGAATAAGTTGGAAAAAGGGAGATGACGGTGTTAAAGCTAGATGGTCTCATCTCTTGCATAAATGCAGAAAATAAGCCTTATTCCCCCTCAAACTCTTATATTTATGAATTTACCAAGATACCCCTCTCTTCCCTTCACTCTTTCCCCATAACCCAAGAACCACCTAGGCCCAACAAAGACATGCTAGCCAAAAAGGCTGTTAAAAGCCCAAAATACGATCCAGATATGAGACCTATGCCTCGATCAAACTCGACCCTCGAATTCTAAAATCCTGGTCGTTACAAAAAGTATCGCTATATAGCAAGTCTGGTGTAGTGAATGAAAGAAAAACCCTTATTTTTCTTTACTTTGAAAATCAAATGAGTCTGCTTTCTTTTTCATTTTTACTTTTTCAACAAAGGCAATAAATGCCATTAATTATTGTTTTTTTGTCTTAAATGCCGTGATCCTCTTCGCTTTTAATTTATTTCTTTTATATATATATATATATATATATATATATATATGCATATTCCGTATAATATATATATATACTATACGCTATATAATATATAATTATAATGCCTTAATATAATTACTTATATGTAATTATATATACCATATACAGTCTGCGCATAATATATATATATATTACTTGCCTTATTATGTATGTATATATATCTTTATTTATCATTCTTTTGGTTTTCTTTTCACCGTTGGTCTTACGGTGACCCACAATGAAGATAACTCGTATTATTTATGACGCATTTAGTGTAGTTTTAATTTCACAATGTAATTTATTCAATTTAATTTTTCCGCAATTTACTTTCTCGCAATTTATTTTCCGCAATTTAAAGTGTCACATTTAATTTTCTACTATTTATTTTTTGCCTTTTTATTTCTATTTGATCCGGTTCTTTTTTTTAATTTTTTTATTCGATCCGGTCCATTTTCCGGATTCTTTAATTTCCGTATTTCTTTTTATGTTTGATCCGGTCTTTTTTCCAGATGTTTCTTTTATCTTTTTTGATCCGGTCCTTTTTTAGATTTTTTTATTTCCGCATTTCGAATGTATATATTGTTTTATTTTATTTCCTCGCATTCGACCTATTCAACTGTTAATGCAATGCTCTTTTATTCGATAGTAGACATGGCCAGTACCTAGCGTAGTGGTGATGGTTCTTTCGTTTATTCTCGAATAACGAGACTTTTAAAATTTACTCGTATTTTTAAATGGATCTTAAATTAAATTAAAATTTAAACTCGCAAATTTCCAATTAAAGGCAAATTATATTCGACTAGGTATAAATTTTTGGGCGGTGTGAGGTGTTAATCATTCCCCGTCTGTAACCGACTCTCGAACTTTTTTTTAAAGAATCTCTGATTTTATTTTTGGTATCCAATCTACCTTTAAAAATGATCGGCGGCGATTTTAGTCTTTTATTATTTTAAAAAGATTAAATTTTCAGAAATTCCTCAAACTTTCAAAAAAAAAACAAAATTTTTCAAAACAAACAAAAATAATAAACTTTTATTTTTCATTTTTTAGCGATATCTCAAAAAAGGGTCGCTACGCATTGTATATGATTTCCACCCTCAACATATTACTAAACATATTTAAGTCTCATTTTCAACCTTCACATATGCAGATCGTTTTGGATCGGACATTTCAACCAACTCCATATTTTTTGTTGGAAAAACGTAAATCTTGCGTTTTGATCACGACTTGAACCATATGTTAATTTAATTGAAATTTATGTCGTTTTTGCTGGCATTGGACGTGAATTCGAGTCTGGAAAGCCATGCGAAAGTTGAATGAAACCGACAAAACTAATCAGCGGCGTGATATGAAGTGAGTGGGTCAACAAACCACCGCATTGAAATTGATTCCGAAACCAATAATTGCAGCACACAGCAGCTGGTTTAAACGTGGTCAGCGGAAAGTCGTTCTGAGTCATTTTTTTTTTGTTAGAATTGTGATCCAAATTTTTTTAAGATTTGATTTAAAGTTAGAATCCTATTTTTAAGATATTGTTTATTTTATATTAATTAAAGGTAAGAAATTCAGTTTAAATAAAATTTGTTTCTATGTAAGTTTCTGCTGTAAACAAAGAATCTATCCCTATAACTATATACTAGGGATTAGGGGGTTTAGACAGAACATCATAAATCAGTTGTAATCTCTTATCTCTTTCT
>JAGYYJ010002061.1:0-11993 GCA_019671005.1 Hibiscus mutabilis
GATAAATAAATAAAAAAAATCTATCCTAAAGAATAATAATAATCGGAATTAAAAAAAAGTTCGAAAAATAAAAAAATAAAAAATAAAAAATATTAATCAGAAAAAATAAAAATAAAAATAAAGTATCAAAGGGAGAGCATGCTCATGCATCTCCTAAGTTGACCACTTCTTTGTTACGTTCCACATGGGCACCATTGTAGTGCTTCAATCTTTGTCCATTAACTTTGAATTCATGGTTGTCAGAGATGGACTTGATTATCACAGCACCATGGAAGAATGGTTTGATGACTTCGAATGGTCCCGACCATCTTGATTTTAGCTTTCCCGGGAAAAGTTTTAGCCGAGAATTGAATAAGAGAACTAGTTGCCCTGGCATGAATTGCCGCGGCAATAGTTTCTTGTCATGCCATTGCTTTGTTTTCTCCTTGTAGATTCGTGCATTGTTATAGGCGAGTGCACAAAATTCTTCTATCTCATTGAGGTCCAACAAACGCTTTTGTCCAGCACTTTCCCAATCCATATTCACGGTCTTGATTGCCTAGTATGCCTTGTGTTCGATTTCCACCGGTAGATGGCATGTTTTGCCATAGACAAGTCGGAAGGGGGACATACCTAAGGGTGTTTTTAATGCAGTGCGATATGCCCAAAGTGCGTCATCTAGTCTTAATGACCAATCATTCCTAGAGGGATTTACAACTTTCTCGAGTATACCCTTCAATTCCCGGTTGGAAATTTCTGCTTGCCCGTTGGTTTATGAGTGATATGCCGTGGTGATCTTGTGTGATATGCCGAAGCGTTGCAACATCTTGGCAATTAGTTTGTTGTCAAAATGCTTGCCTTCGTCACTGATAATTGCTCTCGGCATCCCAAACCGTGTAAATATGTTTTTCTGCAAGAATCGTTGCACGGTCTTGGAATCGTTGTTGGGAACTGCAGCTGCCTCCATCCATTTAGGCACGTAGTCGACGACAAGGAGAATGTAGAGGTTGCCGAATGAAGATGGGAAAGGTCCCATAAAATCGATCCCCCATACATCGAACAGTTCCACCTCGATGATGTTCTAGAGCGGTATCTCATGTCGTCTAGATATATTGCCTGTCCTCTGGCAACGATCACATTGCTTGTAAAAGTCTTGGGCATCTTTGTACAATGTTGGCCAATACAAACCGAATTGCAAAACTTTGGCCGCGGTACGAGTTCCTCCAAAATGTCTTCCATAGGGTGAAGAATGGCATTGCCGAAGTACATTTTGTTGCTCTTCTTCAGGGACACATCGGCGTATAACCTAATCTACGCATTGTTTAAACAAAAGAGGCTCGTCCCAAAAGTAATGCTTAGCATCATGGCGGAACCGCTTCTTCCCTTGGTGAGTAATGCCAAAAGGTAAAATACCACAAACAAGGAAATTAACTAAATCCGCGTACGAGGGTATTGTCGAGGCATGTGCTGCCATGGCGACTGCTCCCAAAATTGCCTAGGCGTACGCGTCAAGGGCTGCTGCAGCGTCGAGGGTTGCCGAGTCATGCGCGTCCATAGTTGCCGAGGCAACTAAAATTTGTTCATCTGAGAATGCATCGCATATCTCTAGATCCGCGTTCTCCTCCCTGTTGCGTTCTAGTGTAGCATCAACATTTTGATCAGCTTCTTTTCTTGGTCGATTGACTAGACAATTTGCCTTTTCTTGTTGTTCCCCATTGACCGGTTCTTCATACTCCTCAGGTTCCTCTTGATCGGCAATGTAGTTGCCGAGGCAACTAAATTCCTCGTCGAAGTTAAACTCTGTCGTGGCATGAAGATGTTGGCATTCTTCTGGATCATCGGCATGCCTTAGTGTTTGGAACATATTTAGTTTAACTTGCTGGTTATTCACCCTCATTGTGAGTTCTCCCTTTTCAAAATCGATCAAGGTTCTCCCTGTTGCTAGGAATGGTCTCCCGAGAATGATAGGTGCATGCTCATCTGCTTCATAATCCAAAATAATAAAGTCAATGGGAAAAATAAATTTATCAACTTTTACCAGTATGTCCTCGATTTTTCCCTTTGGATGCATATAGGATCTGTCGGCTAGCTGTAGCATAACTGTTGTAGGTCTTGCCTTCTTGATTCCTAGTTTCTGGAAAACCGATTTAGGCATCAAGTTTATGCTAGCCCAAGGTCGCATAATGCTTTCCTGACATAGTGATTTCCAATGGAACAAGGTATTGTGAAACTTCCGGGATCCTTCAACTTGGGCGGCATACGATTGTGCAACATTGCCATGCATCCCTCTGTTGCGGAAACTGTTTCAAACTCTCCTAGCCTTGTTCTCTTGGACACAATGTCTTTAAGAAACTTGGCATAGTTTGGCATTTGTTCAATTGCTTCCACCAATGGCAAGTTGATGTGGACTTGCTTTAGGATATCAAGAAACTTCTTGAATTGATATTCTTGCTTTTGTCGCTTCAACCTTTGTGGGAATGGTGGTGGAACCTGATTGACGGTATTGCCGGGACAACTGGAGTTGCTGAGGCATTATCAATTGGGGTTGCCGAGGCATGCTTTTCACAAGTTTCCGAGGCATATTTATCTTCGGTTGTCGGGGCATGCTTATTGCTGGTTGCCGCGGCAATTCCTGGTTCAGCATCTGAGGCTTTGCCGCTAGGTTCGTCTTGATCTTTTTGTGGAGTTTTGTTTGATGAGCGGGTTTGAGCCTCTCTAAGTTGTTGGCCACTTCTAGTGGTGATTGCCTTGCATTGCTCATGGCCAGTTCCTCTTGCGACTTCAGTATCGCTAGGTAAACCTCCTTGCGGTCTAGTATTTAGATTTTGAGCAAACTTTCTGACTTGATTTTCCAATGATTTGATTACCGCCTCTTGGTTTTGCAATCTCATCTCGGTCCTATTAATAAAAGCATCAGTTCTTTTTATGAAGTTACTATTCTCAGCCATATAAGATTCAGTTTTCATCATAAAAGCGTTTAGAGAATTTTCCAAAGAACTAGATGTTGTCGGTTGTTGCTGTGCAACTGTTGCCCTGGCATATTCTGCTGGAATCCCGATGCTTGTGCATTTTGATTGTTCTGGTTTAGAGCATTGTTTGGATTACTCTATGAAAAATTTGGGTGCTTCTTCCAAGCTGAATTGTATGTAGTATACATCACATTGTTGTTCCGATTGTAATTCCCTACATAGAAGCTGGATTCTGCATACATTCAGAAGAATCATGGTTATCACAACATAACTCACAAAAAGAATCCATTATCTTGACTTCATGTGTGTTGTTTGGTTTTTGCATGTTCTGGACCATCTTGGTTAAAGTGGCCAGTTGTGACGAAATTGAATCTGATGATCCTAGTTCATGTATTGTAGCTTGGCGTCTAACTCCTCCTCTTCTAGTAGAGGGGAATTGATAATCATTATTGGCCAGTCTGTTTAGAATTTGCATTGCTTCCTCCGACGACTTGTCTAGAAGTATGCCGTTTGCCGAGGCATCTAGCATCATCCTTGTATGTGTATTCACGGCGTTGTAAAACATTGTTACTTAAGTCCACACTGGGAATCCGTGTAGGGGGAATTTGTGTAGAAGTTCTCTATATCACTCCCAAGCCTCGTACATGGATTCATCATCTGCCTACCGAAAAGAAGTAATGTCGTTACGAAACTTATCAGTCAAATTTGTAGGATTAAACCGAGTAAGGAAATCATGAAAAAGATCGGACCAAGATGCTATTGATCCGGAAGGAATGCTATTCAACCATGCTTTCGCCCTATCCCTCAGTGAATAGGGGAATAATCTTAATCGTAAGACATCAGGGGTAACTCTGTGTATTTTGAACGAGTTGCAAATCTCGAGGAAAGATTTAAATGTTGCCGTGCATATTCAGTTGCTGAGCCGCCAAATTGACCAACTGTGTTGATCATATTAAACATTACTGGTTTTAACTCAAAGTGGTCGGCTTCAATTTCAGGTGCGACAACTCCTGGATTAAGTCCATCAAGATCTTCTTCAAGATAGTCTCGAATAGTTCTGTTTCATGCAAGAATCACTCCTCCTCCTGCTGGAACATCTTGATTCATATTGCCATCTTGATTAGCCATTGCTACTCTTATCCTTCGTCTAAGTCTTTGTAAGCTTCGTTTGATTTTTGGATCAAAGGGATATTCTGGTGTAGTCGGTCTCACCCTGGTCATATACCAATGCAAAACCAAAGTTTGTTAGCCCCTTTGAATCTTAAACAAGAAAAGTAAAAAGAAAGTGCAAGAAAATAAAAACAAAGTCACTATTGTCAATCAACAGCAACAGCGCCAAAAACTTGTTGCGCGTAATAAGTGCTACGCAATTGTGCAAGTATACACGTTGCAAGTTATAGTATAAAAGATATCGTCTCCACAGGGATTGGTGCCACTTCAAGAATCTAGTCTCTTGCACTGTAAAAAGTAAAAACACAAATAGAGGATTATAGGAGTTTTAACTAATAACTAATCTAGAAAGCAATAAAGTAAAAGAATGAATGAGATCAAATGAGAGAGATAGGCCAGGTTATCGTGAGTTGAGGTGTGATAGCCGATTGGATCGTCTTGGTAAAAGAGTGCACGGGAAACTCAGTTGCCGTGGCAACTTGCACAACGGGGTTGCCTTGGCAACTAATCGATGGTTGCCTGGGCGACTAGTTGGGAAACTACTTGGGCGTCTGTGCAGCAACCTTCAAGGTTCGGCAGAGCGTTCTTCAATGGTTTCTTCTTATCCCTAAGTCAAAACTCTAGCTACTTGTGCATGCCTTGATAATACATCCCTGCGCGAATCAAGGGTGAACAACAACCAATCTTGCGCTCCTCTTATCCGTTGAAATACTTGACTTATTCCTAAGCCGGATTAATCTTCACCATCAATAGATTGAATAAAGATCATATTCATTCGTTTCTTGAATCTAACTCTCCCGATATTAGGTAAATAGATGAAGTTACGAGATCCTCTCCGAATTCACTCGCAACCAAGAATAAGAACCAAGAATGAATAAGCCTTGAATAGAAAAGTGCAAACTCTTATTACCTAAACAAAATCCAATAGTTTCTCGCAACCACAAAACACAATAACCATAGCCAAATAGATTTAGTTCATGGCTAGGTTCCAAAGAAACACAAGATAAATAATCCCTAGCATGAACCCAATCGAACAAGAAAGAAAAGATGAAGAAGAAGGCTTGTCGAAATCCTCCTTGCCCTAGATGCTTGTCGAAAATTCTCTCCTCTTGCCTTCCTTGGAGTTGTCGAAATTCCCCTCCTATTGCTCTCCTTAAATTTGACGATATGGCCTCTTATTTATAGGGCTAGGTCAAAGTCCTTCTTTGAGGAGGAAGTTAAGTTGGAATTAAATTATCTTTAAAGAATATAATTCTTTATTATAATTATATTCCTACTAGAACTTCTCCTATCTTCTTGGAATTTAATTCTTCTTTAATCTCTTCATGGAAATCAAATTCCTTTGGGATTGGGCTTTGTTCCACGTCATCTTGGGCTTGTCTAGTCATCAATTTTGACTACCATATCACCTTTGCTCTTTGTCAACAATTGCTCTGGCAACTGCCTCGGCGTCTCCTTCATGCATTGCCCTGGCAACTAGCTCGGCATCTCCTTCATGCATTGCCCTGGCAACTAGCTCGGCATCTCCTTCATGTATTGCCCTGGCAACTAGCTCTAGCCTTGCTTTGGCAAGTGATCCTGCACATACACACAAAACACACCAAAGCAGCATCTTTTCCCACAAAAACTACCAAGTTATGTAATCAAGCTCAACGATGGAAGGAAACATGGATTAATGCATGAATAGCTAATTATGTAACTAATATGAGCCTAAGTTTAACAATAATATGAGTAAAAAGGGTAAGAAAAATAGTACTTTTGAACACTTATCAGAGGCTGCCAATAAAAACATCAAGAAGATAGTCAGAAAAATGACTGACACTTACAAAGACTGACATGAGAAGTTACCATTAGCACTATACACTTACCAAACCGTAGTACGAACATCCACTAGAGCAACACTATTTTCATTTGTGTATGGAGTAGAGGTTGTATTGCCGATTGAAGTAGAGATTTCCTCGCTTCGTATTTTAATGGAGGCAAAATTGGATGAGGCAAAATGGGTCCATGCAAGATATGACCAGTTGAATCTAGTTGATGAAAATAGATTAAAGACATTGTGTCATGGGCAAATGTACCAAAGAAGGATGATAAGGGCCCACGAGAAAAAAATTTGCCCGAGGGAATTCCAAGAAGGTGACTTGGTGCTAAGGAAGAAGTTACCAATCCAAAGTGATACTCGAGGAAAATGGGCACCAAATTGGGAAGGACCTTACATCGTAACAAAGGTTTTATCATAAAGGTAATTGGTTTTGGCTAAAATGCATGGAGATGAACTTCAGAGCCCAATAAACTCGGACTCATTCAAAAAGTATTATGCCTAAAGAAAAAAAGAAAAAAAGAAAAGAAAAAGAAAAAAATGATAAAAAGGAAAAAGAAGAGAAAAAAGATAAGAGAAAAGAAAAAAAAATAAAGAAAGAAAAAGAAAAAGAAAAGTGGGGTTCAAAATGAAAACTCCTAAAGGGCTTTTTGAAACTAAATGTGGATCTGGGTTGAAAACCCACAAAGGTCGGCTCCGATAATTGGCAAATTAGGCATGTTACGAGTTGATTTATGGGACTTAACATCTGGAAAGCTTCATATCTTTACGTGTTGTCACTATTTTCAAAGTCTACTAGGCATGGATAGCATTCAAGGCATCTCATCGTATTTCGACAAGAGGAGTTTTGGCCTCTGATACTCTGAGTACTTGTTTCCTTTGTGACTTATTTTCTATTTGCCACAATATTAAAAATTTTTTGCCTCGTGTTTCTTTCCTTTGTTCATATATTTTCACATAAGCATCATACTTTGAAATGAGAATCAATAAGTTTGACATCATTTAAAACATACAAAAGATTTTTGAGCATTACTCTGAAAATTGTTTAAAAAGAGTGCTGGAGCTATGAAGCGTCTCGTGGTTAAGTTTCGAACTTGGGGCATGGAGTTCAGAAATAAAGCATTGACACATAAAGACGTTTAGGGTGGAAATAAGTTTTGCTGCAAAGACTCCCACGCAAGCAATTCAAAAAGTTCTCTGTTAAAATCTTGGAATTCACAAGAAGCACTGAGGATTTTGGATATTATTATAAGGCAGCACGATGCAAAATAGAGGTGCTGTCGCAACCTTTTCGAGCTCGACATTTTAAAAAACACGGAGTCGCCACCAATATTTTTGAAAAAGTGTGATTGAATCACTTTAAAATGAGGTTATTTTAATAAAATGTTTTATTTATTAAAACAACATTTTTGGTCTATGGAAATAAGAAAAAAACAGGTTCGGGGGTCGGTTACGTGTGGGGAAGGGTTAGCACCCCCACAACGCCCAAAAATTGGTACTTAATTGGTTTCAAAAAGTATTTTCAAAACTGGAATTTGCAAGTTCATAAATTTTCAATTTATTCGTCCATTTTATGAATATAAGTCTATTTTAACGACCTTACCGTCCCGAAAAATGAACTCCAATCATCGCCAACATTTCTGGCGCTAACCCCTCATTTCTGTTTGGTAAGACACCGCATTAGATAGTTTTCACTTATTTAACAAAACAACAAAGACAATTAAATGTGATATAGTTTTTAAAATAAAACCTAATTAGTGATTAATCCGTAAAATATCTACGTTCATTTTAATTATTAAGATTTAAGTGAAATTAAGTGTATTTTATTAAATTATGAAGGCAATTTTGCAACATAGATGTCTTTATTCTAAGCTTACTCAGAACCTATTCCTAGGGTTTTAACAAACACACATGTACACATAAAAGACATAAAGAAGTAACTAAATTGCTTAAATTAAATTATATAACTAAATAATTACTTAAATAATCACTAAATTTTAAATAAAGAAAAGTGGTAATTAGTTTTTATTTATAAAAAAGAAAATCAGAATTAGGGTCTAAATTAAAAGAAAGCAAAATGTGAAGGCTAAAATTCAAAAAAGAGTAAAATTTGGTGGTAAATTTAGAAGAAAAAGGGCGAAATTGAATGAAATGAAAGTTGGAGTGATGCGGTAGAAGATCCACCAAAGAAAGGCGCGGGTTAAAAGCGGGTTCGGGTCGGGTCAACGGGTCTGTATATATGGTCAGAGTTATAAACAAAAATCATTTTATTCCCTCTCCCAAATGGATCAAACTGGCTCCCTTTTAAATTCTCTAAAGTGTTCATCCGTTTTCTTTATGGATTGAAGAACACGACGAAGGTCCTCCGTGCCGACGGAAAAATTTGCAAAAAATTCCTCTTTTTCCAGAATCCGACGAGCCTTAACTCGTATTTTTCCACCTGAGTTTTGATCGCAACCGAAATGTACGATGGTGCTATACAAAAACAGAGGTAAAAACAATCCCTTTTCTTTATTTAAATTCAAAATATAAACATAAAAAAGAAAAAAACCAGAAGAACGCTTGTTTTATTTCCACTAGAATCTGATTACAACACTTGCTTGCTATCCTTAAGTACGAATGCTATGTATTCTATGTGTGATTCTTGTGTATTGTGTATGAATCGTGTTGTGAGTTACATGAAAATTACAGAGGTATTTATAGGTACAAATTTGCTTTTCAAGCTCAAATCCCTTGATCCTTTCCGAATTGCTTCTGTCTTGGTTTCAATTTTAGCTTGATTCTCGCCATAGCTTTATTTTAGGGATTATATCTTCTGACTTTGATGGATTTTGCTTCGGTTTGGGATTTAACCCCCATTTCTTTCCTTTTCATGTTTCTGGTGGCTACAAACAACACCGGTAAAGTATGATCCGCGGCAGAAATAGATCGAGTATTTGTCGAAGAAGATGAAATGACCGGTCAGAGTTGAAACGTCACGCGCGTGACTGTCACATGCGAGTGGTGATCTACGTGCCTTGCTCTGGAGCGATCTGGGCCGTTAGATCTTATCTAGATCTAACGGCTAGGAACTGCGCCGCTTACTCTCCTCCAGCTGGCGTGATCTGTGTCGTTGGATCAATCCCCTAATCCAATGGCTATCATTTAGCTGTGTATAATAAGAAATAGGATTAGGGTTTTGTTTATTTGGGTCGATCGGGCCTTATTATCTATGGATCTGTAAAATAACTATGGACATGTAATTTTTATGGGCTCTTTTGTAATGGATTTATTTTCACTAAATGGGTTTTATACAATGGACTATTTTTTTTATATTTTGGGTTTTAAAACTATACAAACTAACTACCCATGACACAATTCTAACACTAACAATGTAAATACTACTAAACCGAAAATGACATAGATATAATACAACAATAAAATGAAAGCAAAAACAAAAAGTTTAGGTGAAAATTCAGTGAGAACAGCTGCCCCTCTTTGGTCATTCTGGTGAAATAGGAATATAATAAAGAACAAAAGGACACTAATTTTCACCAATTACCAAACCGTCAATGCCTGAAAAGACAAGCGGGTTTTATTCTCCTTATGCTCGAATAGATAAGCGGGTTCTATTCTCCTTATGCTTGAATATCTAAGCGGGTTCAATTCTCTAAATGCCCAAATAGATAGGCGGGTTCCATTCTCCAAATGCCCGAACGGATAGGCGGGTTCTATTCTCCTTATGCTCGAATAGATAAGCGGGTTCTATTCTCCTTATGCTCGAATAGATAAGTGGATTCTATTCTCTAATTGCCCGAATGGATATGAGGGTTCTATTCTCCTCATGCTCGAATAGATGAGAAATCTGAAAAAGGCTTCCATCCTCCTGATGCTCAGATGGATAAGCAATGCTCCAGACTTGTAAAAAAATATGAATGGATGCTATTATGACATGCATGCCCCTAAAGATGCCTATCAAATGAATGCATGTTGCTTTTCTTTTGCTTTTAAAATTTTCATCAGAATTAGTTTTTTATCAGGTAACAGACACAAAAGAAGCTGTGAAGTTACTTGGATTGTATCATATCGAACATTTCTCAACTCTATCAAGAGATGGTAGGTGTCTACTATAGCCCATCTCATCAAAAGGAGAAGCGATATGAATTCTTATCATTTCTCCATACCGTATAAGACTTTGCACAATGTTATTAGGATCACAATAAGCAAAAGAGTTAACAATAGCCCATTTTTCAATCCTAAATGGTTCTAATGATTTCTTGTTCTTCGTCATTCTTATTCTTTGACCTGCCAAGACTTTAATCATCAAAGACATGCTTCAAACTTGAATTCAAACCTCGGAACCGTGGCACAAAGTATGATCACCTTTTAATTTTTTGGATAGCACAAAAATTACCCGGAACCAAACTATAATGCTCGTGACAATGTGTGTGCGTAGTTGTGAACAAGTTGATTTTCAAGATTCTATGTGAACTATAGGATTTTATTAATTTAATTACTGGGGCATTTATTTTAATTTTCACTAGAGCCAATTTCGGGCACCTCTAGTAAAGTAAGCAATTTCTCATTTTATTTTAGTTGACTAGAGCCAATATCGGGCACCTCTAGTGATTATTTAATGTGCATTAACTACTAGAGTCAGTTTCGGGCACCTCTAGCAAGAAAGTGCATTTACTACTAGAGCCAGTTTCAGGCACCTCTAGCAAGAGTTTAACTTTTAATTTTCAAATTTACCCAAATTTTAAGCAACCTAAGTTCACTAAGTTTCTTTCAATCAACAAGCCACAACCGTGTAAAAAAAAATCAGCATCATAGTAAAATTCTAAGTTCTTTTCATGTAATCCTAAAATTAAAGGTTCTTTCAATTAAGTGCAGTGGCAAAAATTCATCATTGGATATTCAACAAGTCTTAAGCAATTAAATCCAATTAAAGGCATGGCAAGTAACATATGCAACCTATATGTGATTGCTAAAGATGAATGCAACTAATCATGAAACTAACTAGAAACCAACACCCCCCCAAACTCGAGAGAAGCATTGTCCTCAATGCATGTAAGAGTGAAACAAAATTTAAAAGAAACTAAATGAAATGAGTTAGTCGAAGAGGTCGTCACCTCGAGTGATAAGTTTCTTTCGTGTCGTTTGCTTGATTCATTTTTCAGTCGGTGGTTGAATGCTGGTGCCGCGTGAATAGCATTGCTTTGATTTGATCCATGTTTGCCGATGCAGGTTCACTTGCATGGGCATTAGCAGTTCCCCCGAAGCCATAGTTGTTGCCTGGGCATCGCCAGTTTCTGTTGTGGTTGCTGTGGCAAGTAGTCGGTAGTGAATTTCCTTAGCATGGTGGTTGTGAGTCTTGTTGTGGAAAAGAAAACCTGGAAACTAAAGATAATGAAGAAAAATAAACTATATCCTAAAAAATAAAGAGAAAAAATAACCAAAAATAATAGAACAAAATAGTTCAAAAAATAAAAATAAAAATAAATGTATCAGTAGTTGCCATGGCGTCGAGGGTTGCCGAGGCATGCACATCCATGGTTGCCGAGGCGTCAGGGGTTGCTGAGGAGTGCGCCTCCATGGTTGCCGAGGCGTGCGTATCAAGAGTTGTTGCGGTGTTGAAGGTTGCCGAGGCATGCGCATCCATGGTTGCTGAGGCATCAAGGGTTGCTGCGGTATTGAAGGTTACCATTTTTGATACTTCTTATAGTCCATCCGCACCCTCCATCGGGTGATAATATTGCCTAAAAAGAGTTTGGCCAATGTGCTTGCCACTACTCCCTTTTGCGTTACCATGGTGGAGGTGTCTTTCTTCTTTGTTCGCTTGTAGTCCATGTATACTCTCCACCTTGCTACTATTCCTGAAGGCACAAATATATTAATAGGAAAAATTATATCAATTCTCAACCATTCAATTACCTCATTCTTGTCGACTTCTATCATGGTTGGATGTAGCCTTTGTTGTCGTGGCAATTGCTGCTCAAGCCAATTGCCGTGGCAATCAGTTGTCAAATTTTGCTTTAAGTCAAGGGAAGAACCAATTTTTGAAAGGCTTTATGAAT
>JAGYYJ010002534.1:0-11383 GCA_019671005.1 Hibiscus mutabilis
AAATGTGTCCTTCAACATCTTAAGAAAGAGAGCAAATGAATAAGATTCCATATGCTTCAACAATTGGATCTATCATGTATGTCATGTTATGTACTCGTCTAAATGTATCATACACTTTAAGTATGACAAGTCGATACCAGGTAGATCTCAGTGAAGGTCACTGGGTCGCAGTTAAAAACATCCTTAAGTACTTAAGAAGAACTAGGGATACATTCCTTATATATGGAGGTGAGGAAGAGCTAAGTATAAAAGGTTATACTAATGTCGGGTTTTCAAACCAATAAAGATAGTTCACGATCGCAATCGAGTTTTGTGTTATGCCTTAATGGATGCGCTATAATCTGGAAAGGTTTAAAGCAAGATACAATAGCTGTTTCTACAACAGAAGCCGAGTATATTGTAGTATGCGATGGTGCAAAAGAGGGTGTTAGGATCAAGAAGTTCACATCTGAACTAGGGGTTGTGGCAAGCATTTTGAATGTTCTGGATCTACGTTGTGATAACAATGGAGCCATCGCACAAGCAAAGGAACCCAGATCTCACCAATGATCCAAACACATATTTAGAGTTACCATCTCATTCGAGAAATCATAGATCGAGGAGATGTGGAAATATGTAGGGTACCAACAAATGATAACATTGTCGATCCACTAACAAAGCCTCGATCTGAGAAGCATGATCGTCACACTAAGTCACTTGGTATTAGATACATGAGTGATTGTTCTTAGTGCTAATGGGAGATTGTTAGAGTATGCCCAAAGACTAATCATAAGATGATTTTAAATGACATTTGTTTTACCTTGTTTATTCATAAAGAGGCATTACCATTCTTATTTTCATTTACAATTCTGCATGCATAAATAAACTGAATTATAATAAAGTCCTTAGAATAATATGGTTATTCTAAAATATCCTTAGTCGAGTATAATTGTGAGCATGGAAAACAATAATGCATTAAGACTAATATGTAGTTGATTGATGACAAAGTGTTGTCATTGACATGGAGATGTTAAAATCAATACATAAGTATGTGTTAGAGAACGACATCTTGGGTGACTGCTATGAGTATGTTTCTTGGATTATTATGTGACAGTCACAACATTGCTCATAGTGATAACTACATGTATGATCCTCAGACTTGAGATCATCATTATTTCAACATCGTGAGTGATATATTTTGATACGGTCAAACTTGTGTCGTGAATCGACTACACTATAAAGGCGATATTGGATATGTCACAATCTATGTAGTGGAATATGGTTGATCAAGATAGGATTTGTCCCTCCTACATAATAGGAGTAATATCGTAGGCCACTTGATTGAGTGAGACTAGAAATGCATGGCCATTCTCGAATAAGTTGATATGAGATATCATAGTTATTCGTTTATAATAGTCTACTCAAGATATCAAGAAACATTAGATGGACTATACAAGTGTGACTGTTCCATGACTTGTGTCCAATCTAGATATAAAGGACGGTTGTGATACATAAATAGAGTTAATCACAAAAAGGTTATGTCGAATCATGATTTATTGTAACTTAGGTGGCAATGGCATATTGCTAGATGTCACTCATTGTCTGTAATATTAGAAATGTTCTAATATTTACTACTAACGTTACATGAACCTACAAGGTCACACCCACAGTTGAAATGAGCATATATTAAACGAATTATATATGTACAAATTTGTTGTACACGAATTTAGTTAAATTAATATATATTTAATATATATAATTTAACTGTTGGGTAAATATTAAAAGAAAAATAATTATTGTAATTATGACTCTTTTAATATATAAATAATATAATTTGATTTTGATTAATATATATATTGAAATCCTAATTAAAGTTGAATTGGGATTATATATATTTAATATATATATATTGAAATCCTAATTAAGTTGAATTGGGATTATATATTTAATATATATATATATATTGAAATCCTAATTAAGTTGAATTGGAATTATATATATTTAATATATATATATTAAAATCCTAATTAAAGTTAATTTTGGATTATATATATTTAATATATATATATATATATATATATATATATATTGAAATCTTAATCTGAGTTGAATTAGGATTACAAAGGCTATATAAAGGCATGAGAGATCTAGCAGTCATTAATGCTTTTTTGGGAAAATCCCTCTAAATAGTTTAGAGAGTTTTTTTATGCTCATTTCCTTCTAAATCGTTTAGAGAGTTTTTATATACTCATTTCAACTGGGTGAACTATGTAGAGGTCGGAGCGTTATTGTTGCGGCTCAAGAATCGACATCGTGGAATCGTGATTGAATATCTATCTCCTCCAAACTCAGAATTCCAGATTTTAAACAGGTAATTGTTCACCCTTATTCACCCTGATTCGTTCCTCGTACATGGATCTATGGTAGTAATCACCAGATAATTTTTCTGCTGTGCCATGGGGTGTACTGGCGTGTTCCAACACATGGAGCAGTGGATATCAAAGATTTGAAGACTGGGTAGTTTTCAAGGTAAACGACCAACGATTGAAACATTATTTGGAAGGCACTCAAAAGAATGCTAAGGAGGTTATCCTCCTGGCAGAGGTTCTGTGATCATTCTAATCATTGTTTGATTTTTGTAAATAGTAGGTTAGATGTTCTCCTTTTTCAACATTTTCCATTTATTTATTTTTCTTTTAATTTTGTTTTTCCCTTGTAGATTCTGTGTTCCAAGTAGATGCTTGGCATGAGGTGATGAAGAATGAAGAAATTTTTTTTACCCTAGCCGCCCAAGGCTTGGTAGAACTCGACCCATGAAAGAAAAGTAAAAAAAAATTCCTTTGAATTTTACCCTAGCTGCCCAAAGTGATAAGTTGAAATTCAAATTTCAAATTAATCACCTTATCACTCCACTCAACCACCATATCTTATCACTTAAACCCTTATCACATTATCCTTTTCTCTTTTCCCCAAACACACAAAGAACCATCATTACCCCATCTTAAACCGGCCACATTAATTACTCCACTTAAATCACTCAACCTTTTACCCTTCATCTACTTAAAATCTTAGTTGTTTAGAAAATTAAAACCCTTTCACTTTTCTCTTTATTTTCTTTATCAAGCAAGAAAGCCAAGATTCACTTTTTCTTCATCTTCATTTTCAAAATCGTTCAAGCCCATAATTTGTTTCCATGGCATCATCGACGACGCCCTTCAAGATCTTTTTTAATGAAGAGATTTGTAGGAAACATGAAGAAAACTTTACCTTACGAACATTCTGCCATGAGAAAAATTTTGAGTTCAAGAATGAATTAAACTCAGTATTCACCCCAAATTTCATGGCGGTGGTAACCAAGAACAAGAGAGAGCTTTTTTTCCATCAAACGGGAGAAGTTTACTCCAACATCACATGGGAATTCTACGCCCATCTCACAACCAAAGATTCACCCTTTTTGATGATTCGAGGTACGTGTGTGCATTTTGATGAAGGGTACATTAATGCCATGTTTGAGTTGAATGGTGCCAAGGATGAACATCGGGAGTTTGCTGATTCAATGAACGTTGCAAAGAGGAAAAAGTTTTTTGACATATTTGTGTGGGCCTGGCACTGCGTAGACTGTGTCATCGAAGGGGTACTGGACAGTCAAATAGATGGCATTAAAATCTCAGCCGAATGGGTGGAATCATTTTTAAATGCGAACCTGATGCCAACTACCTACACTGAAATTGTCTCAAAATAGAGGCTGGCACTGCTACACTCTATCATTATTGGCCGTAAATCAATGTCGTCCAGCTCATCATCGAGGAAACTTATAAGTGTGCTGAAAGGAGTAATGGCAGTTTGTTTTCCCCTTGTTGATTTCTACTATTTGTATAAAGCATGGTGTACCAAAGATCAATTTGGAAAAGGTCTTAGAAACCAAGGGAACAACAATCATGCATGCCCTGTAGAGGCAACTCACTGCCACCGAGTCAAAAGACAAAGGCAAGGGAAAGAAAACCAAGCCAATGCCCAAGCCAAAGGTACCGAAGGCAGAGCCTAACACTCATATGCCAGCTAGTTCAGTGGCAATGCTTTCCCAGATCTACCGATGCCATGAGATTATTCTCCAGAAATTAGAGAAAGTCGAGGAGCAAAATATCAAGCTCTGGAATTATATCCATGCCAGGGACAATGCCATCAGGAAGACTCTTGAAGGAATGTCCATGGGTATCTTGTCAATCTTCCTTGCGTTCCCCGCTAATATCTTTACCAGCGATGGTATGCCAGCCAGTCCTCGTTCAGTTCATACCGTAACACACTTTGATGCCATCATCCTAGTCTCACCAATTCAAGTTGAGTCTGCCAAGATAAAAATGCCACTAGTATTTGAGAAAGAGGTTCAAGAAAAACCTCTCACAATGCTTGCTACCGCTACTTCATCTGCTGGCATTCTAGAGCCGGTGCAGATTGTCAAGGAAGTCTTTCGCGACCTTGGATCTTCCACTGGTGCCTCAAAGCCAAGCATAAAAGAAGAAAATGCATGGCCCCTGATCGTGGGAGCTTTGTCAAAAGAAAGACCCGCATCACACGTGAAGAACCCTCCGAAGGGGAGTCCTCATCTTCTTAAAACTCTTTGCATTCATTTTTATTTCATATGTTCATGCATTTTTATTTTCATTTGTTTATATATATACATGCATTGAGGACAATGCACACCTTGGGTTTGGGGGTATGTGTTACCTCACATCTATTGCCATGACATGCATTCATGTTTATATTTCTATTTACATTCTGTGTCATGCCATGTGTATTAGGTTTAACCCATGCATACCAAACCACTAATTTTTTTTACCTTGGCCAAATTTTGAAAGAATGCTAGCATGTTGTTAGTTTAGTATTGTTTGTTCTAGAATATTCTATCCAATAAAGAAATTTAAATCCTTAGTTTGCTTATGCCAACATAAAAGTAATGCCCGGACTTATTGGCAATTGAACTTTAGTTTAGGGAATTGAACTTTCACTTAACATGTAGTATGCATCTAGTTCCCAAAAAAAGGCAGAATTTTCTAAACTAAGCTCAGAAAAAGAAAATGTTTGGTGCCAGGGCAAAAAGAAAAATAAGGCAACAAAGTTTTGCCACGACAAGAAAAAATGTAGAACTCTCCTCTACCTTAGGGATAATAAGTAACTTAAGGCTTCGTGGTTTGCTCCCTCTTAGTTCTCAAGTCAAAAACTTCAGAGTATGAGTTGAAGGATAAAGCCTAGTAATGTCTAGATTAACGTGGGGTTTGTGGCATACTCCCTCTTATTTCTCAGGCTAAATAGTGTTACGAAGCAAGCTTAAAATATTGCCAGCTAAAACCCTTGGCAGGAATAAAAAAAATTCTGAGTTTAGATAGTAAATTTGACTAAGGAAGTAAAAGGAAACTTGTTTTATATTGCCTACACTTCATGCACCATAGACTAGAGTTATTTTGCTGCACTTGAATTTGCTTAACTGCTTAGCATTACTACACTGGGATTTTTGAGGACAAAACTAGGGCCAAATTCTGCTTGCCAGTACTTGGCATTCCCACCAAATTTTTGCCAAGGTACTACTCTTCATATTTTTGTTTAAGTTTAATTGCATTACTTGAGAACAAGAAATGAGCTAGGTTTGGGGGAGTGTTAACTCCTCAAAAGTACTAATTTTTATGCTTATTTCACAATGCCTTTGCTTGCCTTTGAGTATATTTAGTGGCATTTAATTGTTAAATTCATGCATTTGCATAAGGAGTTAGAGAGTGATGTTTATGCCAGTGTGAAGGGTTGCTTTGTTGGCATTATTACAGGCTTGGCAGATCAGGATAGGCTTGGTAGAGCAGCGTAGGAGCAAGAAAAAGAGATGCCGAAGAGAATGCCGAGTTGCTGTTGACAAAGATGGACCAGAGTTTGCCAAAGCTCGGCTGGCATAGAAGTGAAGTCTGATGCCCGGTCAAGTAGCCGTTGGACCTTGTACACGTTAGCCCTAGGACTCAAATTTGGATAAGATGATCACGCCTCTTATCCCTTGCACATTCAAATTTCAAACTCAAAGGCTTATCCTAAGGTTTCCCACCGCAAGCCTATTTAAAGAGATCGAGTAAGAGTTGGATCGAGAAAGCTTGAGGAGAAGAGGCTCCAATGTGGTAAACCAAGATCGACATGGTTCGACCAGCTTAAGACCAAAGGCTTGGAGCCATTGAAGGGCTGCATCGACGGACCTCCTTCGTGCCCATTGATAAGTGTTCAAAAGTACTATTTTTCTTACCCTTTTTACTCATATTATTGTTAGACTTAGGTTCATATTAGTTACATAATTAGTCATTCATGCATTAATCCATGTTTCCTTCCATCGTTGAGCTTGATTTCATAACTTGGTTGTTTTTGTGAGAAAAGATGCTGCTTTGGTGTGTTTTGTGTGTATGTGCAGAATCACTTGCCAAAGCAAGGCTAGAGCTAGTTGCCAAGGCAATGCATGAAGGAGATGCCGAGCTAGTTGTTAGGGCAATGCATGAAGGAGACGCCAAGCCAGTTGCCAGGGCAATTGTCGACAAAGAATAAGGTGATATGGTAGTCGAAATTGATTACTAGACAAGCCCAAGATGACGTGGAGCAAATCTAAATCCCAAAAGAGTTTGATTTCCATGAAGAGGTTAAAGAAGAATTAAATTCCAAGAAGATAGGAGAAATTCTACAAGGAATAAAATTATAAAAAAGAATTATATTCTTTAAAGATAATTTAATTCCAACTTAACTTCCTCCTCAAAGGAGAACTTTGACCTAGCCCTATAAATAGATCACCAAGCCGTCAACTCCAAGGGAGAGAGAGAAGAGAATTTTCGACAAGCATCAAGGGCAATGAGGATTTCGACAAAGCTCAATCCATCCATTCTTCATCTTTTTCTTTCTTGTTCAATTAGGTTCATGCTAGGAATTCTTTGTCTTGTGTTTCTTTGGAACCTAGCCATGAACTAAATCTATTTGGCTATGGTTATTGTGTTTTGTGGTTGTGAGAAACAATTGGATTTTGTTTAGGTAATAAGAGTTTGCACTTTTCTATTCAAGGTTTATTCATACTTGGTTCTTATTCTTGTTTGCGAGTGAATTGGGAGAGAATCTCGTAACTTCATCTATTTATCTAATATCGGGAGAGTTAGATTCAAGAAACGAATGAGTATGATCTTTATTCAATCTATTGATGGTGAAGATTAATCTGGCTTAGGAATATGTTAAGGATTTCAACGGCTAAGAAGAGCGCAAGATTAGTTGTTGTTCACCCTTGATTCACGCAGGGATGTATTATCAAGGCATGCACAAGTAGCTAGAGTTTCGACTTAGGGATAAGAAGAAACCATTGAAGAACGCTCTGCCGAACCTTGAAGGTTGCTGCCCAGACGCCCAAGTAGTTGCCCAACTAGTCGCCCAGGCAACCATCAATTAGTTGCCAAGGCAACCCCGTTGTGCAAGTTGCCACGACAACTGAGTTGCCCTTGCACTCTTTTACCAAGACGGTCCAATCGGCTATCAGACCTCAACTGACGATAACCTGGCCTATCTCTCTCATTTGATCTCATCTGTTCTTTTACTTTATTGCTTTCTAGTTTAGTTATTAGTTAAACTTCTATAATCTTCTATTTGTGTTTTTACTTTTTATAGTGCAAGAGATTAGATTCTTGAAGTAGCATCAATCTCTGTGGAGACGATATCTTTTATACTATAACTTGCGACGTGTACACTTGCACAATTGCGGAACACTTATTAAGCGCAACAAGTTTTTGGCACCGTTGCCGGGGATTGGCAATAGCGACTTTGCTTTTATTTTCTTGCACTTTCTTTTTATTTTTCTTGTTTAAGATTCAAAGGGCTAACAAACTTTGGTTTTGCATTGGTATATGACCAGGGCGAGACCGATTACACCAGAATATCCATTTGATCCAGAAATAGAATGAACCTTACAAAGACTTAGACGAAGGTTAAGAGTAGCAATGGCTAATCAAGAAGGCAGTATGAATCAAGATGTTCCAGCAAGAGGATGAGTGATTCTTGCACGAAACAGAACTATTCGAGACTATCTTGAAGAAGATCTTGATGGACTTAGTCCAGGAGTTGTCGCCCTAAAATTGAAGCTGGCCACTTTGAGTTGAAACCGGTGATGTTTAATATGATCAACACAATTGGTCAATTTGGCGGCTCAGTAACAGAAGATGCACGACAACATCTTAAATCTTTCCTCGAGATTTGCAACTTGTTCAAAATACACGGAGTCACCCCCGATGTTTTACGATTAAGATTATTCCCCTATTCACTGAGGGATAGGGCGAAAACATGGTTGAATAGCATTTCTGCCGGATCAATAGGATCTTGGACCGGTCTTTGTCATGATTTCCTTGCTCGGTTTAATCCTACAATTTTGACTGATAAGCTTCGTAATGACATTACTTCTTTTCGGCAGGAAGATGATGAATCCATGTACGAGGCTTGGGAGCGATACAGAGAACTTCTACACAAATGCCCCCTACACGGATTCCCAGTGTGGACACAAGTAACAATGTTTTACAACGCCGTGAATACACCAACAAGGATGATGCTAGACGCCTCGGCAAACGGCATACTCCTAGATAAGTCGTTGGAGGAAGCAATGCAAATTCTAAACAAGCTTGCCAAGAATGATTATCAATTCCCCTCTACTTGAAGTGGAGGAGTTAGACGCCAAGCCACAATACACGAACTAGGATCATCAGACTCAATTTCGGCACAATTGGCCACTTTAACCAAGATGGTCCAGAACATGCAGAAACCAAACAACACACATGAGGTCAAGGTAATGGATTCCTTTTGTGAGTTATGTGATGGTAACCATGATTCTTCTTAATGTATGCAGAATCCAGAATCCAGCTTCTATGTGAGGAATTACAACCGGAATAACAATATGATGTCCAACACATACAATCCAGCTTGGAAGAAGCACCCGAATTTTTCATGGAGTAATCCCAACAATGCTCTAAACCAGAACAATCAGAATGCACAAGCATCGGGATTCCAGCAGAATATGCCACGGTAACAGTTGCCGCAACAACAACCGACAACATCTAGTTCTTTGGAAAATTCTCTAAATGCTTTTATGTTGAAAACTGAATCTTATATGGCTGAGAATAGTAACTTCATAAAAAGAACTGATGCTTTTATTATCAGGACCGAGATGAGATTGCAAAACCAAGAGGCGATAATCAAATCATTAGAAAATCAAGTCAGACAATTTGCTCAAAACCTGAATACTAGACCGCAAGGAGGTTTACCTAGTGTTACTGAAGTCGCAAGAGGAACTGGCCATGAGCAATGTAAGGCGATCACCACTAGAAGTGGACAACAACTTAAAGAGGCTCAAGCTCGCTCATCAAACAAAACTCCACAAAAAGATCAAAACGAACCTAGCGGCAAAGCCTTAAATGCTGAACCAGGAATTGCCGCGGCAGCCGGCAATAAACATGCCTCGGCAACCAACGATAAGCATGCCTCAGCAACCGGCGATAAGGATGCCTCGGCAACCCTAGTTGATAATGCCTCGGCAACTCTAGTTGTCCCGGCAATACCGTCAAACAGGTTCCAAACCAATGAAAGGATCGAAGATATCTGACTTCCACCACCATTCCCACAAAGATTGAAGCGACAAAAGCAAGAATATCAATTCAAGAAGTTTCATGATATCCTCAAGCAAGTCCACATCAACTTGCCATTGGTGGAAGCAATTGAACAAATGCCGAACTATGCCAAGTTCCTTAAAGACATTGTCTCCAAGAGAACAAGGCTAGGAGAGTTTGAAACAGTTGTCGCAACAGAGGGATGCATGGCCATGTTGCACAATCGTATGCCACCCAAGTTGAAGGATCCCAGAAGTTTCACAATATCCTGTTCTATTGGAAACCACTATGCCGGGAAAGCATTATGCGACCTTGGGGCTAGCATAAACTTGATGCCTAAATCGGTTTTCCAGAAACTAGGAATCGGGAAGGCAAGACCTACAACAGTTATGTTACAGCTAGCCGACAGATCCTATGTGCATCTAGAGGGAAAAATCGAAGACATATTGGTAAAAGTTGATAAATTTATTTTTCTCGCTGACTTTATTGTTTTGGATTGTGAAGCAGATGGGCATGCACCTATCATTCTCGGGAGACCATTCCTAGCAATAGGGAGAACCTTGATCGATGTTGAAAAGGGAGAACTCAGAATGAGAGTGAATGACCAGCAAGTTAAACTAAATGTGTTTCAAACACTAAGGCATACCGATGATCCAGAAGAATGCCAACTTCTTCATGCCACGGTAGAGTTTAACTTTGACGCGGAATTTAGTTGCCTCGGCAACTACATTGCCGATCAAGAAGAACCTGAGGAGTATGAAGAACCGGTCGATGAGGAATAACAAGAAGAGGCAAATTGGCTAGTCAATCGACCAGGTACATACTTTGAACTACTGGATTACTCAGGTAAAGAAGGTAAGCTCGAAAAGCCCTCTATTGAGCAACCACTGATTCTTGAGTTGAAATAGTTGCCAGAGCAACTAAAATATGCATACTTAGGAACCGATAATACATTGCCTGCAAGTATTTCTTCTAAGTTATAGCCTGAGCAAGAAAAGAAGCTGATCAAAATGTTGATGCTACACAAGAAGGCAATAGGGTGGACAATTACCGACTTGAAGGGAATTAGCCCGGCAGTGTGCATGCACAAGATTTTGTTGGAAGATGATCACAAACCTTCAATTGAGGTCCAGAGGAGACTGAATCATGCCATGAAAGGGGTTGTAATGAAAGAAATCATCAAGTGGCTTGACGCCAACATTATATACCCTATCTCTGATAGTACATGGGTAAGTCCGATACAATGTGTACCGAAAAAGAGAGGTATAACGGTGGTAAGTAATGAAAACAATGAACTCATTCCAACTAGGACTGTGACCGGTTGGAGGGTTTGTATGGATTATCGAAAGCTAAACAAAGCCACTAGGAAAGATCACTTCCCATTACCCTTTATTGATCAAATGCTTGACCGTCTTGCAGGTAAACCCTTTTATTATTTTCATGATGGTTATTCAAGTTACAATCAAATTTCCATAGCACCAAAAGATCAAGAAAAGACAACCTTCATATGCCCATACGGTACTTATGCTTTCCGAAGGATGCCGTTCGGATTATGTAACGCCCCGGCAACATTCCAAACATGCATGATGGCACTCTTTTCAGACATGGTCGAAGACTTCCTTGAGATCTTCATGGATGATTTTTCCATTTTTGGTAATGATTTCGACAGTTGCCTCGGCAATTTAGAGAAGGTGTTGGCAAGATGTGAAGAAACTGATTTAGTCATAAATTGGGAGAAGTGCCATTTTATGGGATAAAGA
>JAGYYJ010000244.1:0-11690 GCA_019671005.1 Hibiscus mutabilis
TAGAGATTAATTGCTCCAAAAAATAATAAGAGACCAAATAACAAAAAAATACAAATATTGTTGACATCTTTAATCATTTTGCCTTTCTTATTCTTGAATCAACAACCAAAAAAAGGGTAAAGTTTCCAACGAGGACATGCCAACGTAACTAAACCATTTTTACCGTGAGGAATATGAGATCTTTATATGTTTTTTTTTTCTTGAAGCACTTTCCTACCAAATGTAGGATTTACATGCACACACTTATTCTTTGCATTACCAACACCCACGACTTACAAAGAAAAAGCTGTAATACCCTAAATTTGTCTAGGTATTTATGTATATATAATTCTCTATAAATAAAATTAAAATAAAATTAAAATAAATAATAATAATAATAATAAAATAATAAATAATAGTCTATTAAGTAAAATAAATGTTTACAAGAGTCCAATAATACAAAATAGATACCTATTATACATTACAAGTCCACATTTATATACAAAAAAATAAGCCTAAAATACAAATTATCAAACCATTTACAACTTTTTTCCGCCCATTTACATATTAATCTGCCTCAAACAAACACAAAAGCTCATTTGTGTTTTTAAAGCTCGCCTAAACTAGTGTCCAAAGGGACACGTAGCATATGCTTATTCGTTCGTTTGACCTTCACTCAGATTAAGGACCCTCCCATGACGTTAGCGCCTACCAGCTATAAATAGAGAGAGAATTAGTGGACTAACAACAATTATTACGCAATCATTGGCAAATTAAGTGAGGAAAGAGAAAAAGAAAGTGAGGAGGTTATCAGAAGCTGAAAGGGCGTTCGGAAGCTGAAACGGTCGCCGGAAATTACTGCCGGAGCTCAATTGCCACTTTCGGAAGGTACAACTAAACTCCCTCTTCCATTTTCCCTGCACAAAACACAAAACAAATTAGATATAAGCCTAATAAACACAAAAACAATAGCTTAAAAGATGAAGCCTTAGATCTAAATAAACTTAAATCTGAAGCAAATTTGAGGCTTATCTTGAGGTTGTCGGAGTTCTTTTAGGTCACCGGAGGGTTAAAAGGTGACGACGGAGTTGAAAAGGTAGATTTAGGTTCGGTTTGAAAAGTTAGGACTAGAAAACGGGTGAAGAAGGGAGGATTCGCTTAAATCTGGGCTTAGATTTAGTTTTAGGATAAAAATTGGGAGAAAATAATGTTTTTAGGGTTTTGAACGGCGGTAGACGGAAATCGCCTTACGGTGGTGATCGGTAGCTGAAATAAGATCAGGGGTGACCGAAATTACAAGATTGGTTGAGAGGATGACCGAAGACGACGGTCGGTGGTGGTCGGCGTCGCTTTCGATGGCTAGTGAACAGGCCATGGTTGATCGGTGATAGCGGTGGAAGATTGAAAAGGAAAAAAATGAAGAAAGTGGCTTGAGTTTTGAAGAAATCATGAAGTTGATCTTCACAAACACAGAAACACGAGTGTTTATGTGTTTGTTCAGATCAAAAGCAAGAAAAATGACGAATGTGAGATGAACTTTGGATGAACAATGAGTTTTGATAGAGAAAATGGGTGTTTTTTTGGGTTAAGGTTGTTTAGGTGTGAGAATTAGAGGGAGAGGATTGAAGAGAGAGAGGGAGAGTGAGTAGAAATGGCCGAGTTGGCTCGGTTTGGGGCCTTTTATGCCCGAGCCAACACGACATCATTTTAGGAGGCCGAGTCGAGCAAGGTTCGCGCGTTTTCATGCGGGTTCAGATACGGGTCCGCGCTCCGACATGGAGTTTTGAAGGTTTTTGGGCTGCTGAGATTTGGTTCGGGTTAAACATTAATTAGATTGGGCTTTACTTTGTAACCTTTTTAATTTGAGCTCCCAGTTTTCATTCTAATGAATTCAGTCCCTTAATCTGTTTAATTGTTTTTATTTGATTGCTTTAAATTATTTGCTTGATTTATATGTGTGCATATTTTAAAAGGGCATGTAGTATATTCATTTAGGAGAATAATTCACATAATTTTAAAATAATTAAAGCCCTAGTATCTTAGGTTCTTTAATTAATTAATTGAAATGGGAAGGAAATTGTAGAAAATAAATGATTATTAAATAAAAGTTTTAATGTTCTAAGTTGATTAGTGTCTCATTGCAATGAGACGTTAATCAAGGGAGCATTTTAATGAAAATTTTAATATTTCATTTGAACTTAGAAAATGGTAATCACATGTAGTTAATTTAATTAAAATTAAGTTAGGAATAGGTCTAAATAGTTAGAGTCATTAATAATTAGGAATATTATTGATTTAGGGCCTAATATGGATAGTGCCCAAGCATTTGGGTGTTATCACATAAACCTCTAAATTTAGTAATATTCATGGATTCTTGATTAACTTAATTAATTTGAGCCCTAATTAGGTTTAAATTTAAAATTGACATGAAAATAAATGGACATGCATTAAAAAACTTTTTGTGTTGAGATACATTTTTGAATATGAATTGAGGTATCCTAAAGTAACTGGATATTTCAAAACTTATATTCGCTAAAAATGTATTTTCTTACAAAAAAGATATCTCCATTTGGAATGAAAGTTCAATTAATAATTAAGGAATTAATTAAATTTAAATTATTGCTCAAAATGCTACGTGAAATTAATAAGGTACCGATAACGGGCGTTTATGGATGCTAATCCTTCCCTACACGTAACCGACTCCCGAACTCAAATTAATAAAAAGAATCTCTGGTTGTTTTTATGGTGTCTAGTCTACCAAAATGACCGGTAGTGACTCCAAATTATTTTTTAAGTATTAAATAAGGGAAATTCGATTTCAAATAGAAAATCCTAATTCTCATGATTAAATGAATTAAAATGATAAAAAACCCTAATTTCTAAAAAAAAATCAATCGTCAGACTATTTTTCATACTCGATTTTAAAAATGTTCGCGATAGAAGCAATACATTGATACACCATGAAAAGCATCGCACGAAAATTGGATTCACTAAGAAATATATTGGGTAAACTACATAAAATAGTCCCCCGATTGTAGGACGCTTTTTGTTGAGTACCCTTGAATATGAAAAATTACAAAGTGATCCCCAGACTTCAAAAAATAACAAGTTTGTCTTGTGCCATTAAAAATATAAGGTTGATGGCAAGACAGTTAACAAAAATTTGCATAATGACACATTTAATCTTCTATATTTATAATTCAATCAATTTAATCTTAATTCGAAAAAATTCAATAAATTTAGTCCTCTTTATGTACTGATTTCTACCAATTTAACTGTTTTTATTCAACCTTCCACTCTGGCACCGCCTCCATGCTCCAACGATTCTTTGTCCCACCTTCGTTTCATCTTGAAACCCTTTCACATATTCCCTCGCTCGTCCAACCAACCAACATCTTACGGTGCTCGTCCCTGATGACCCTCAATTGAAAATTTCCAAATTATGACTAAATGATTGAATGTGTCAATATAAAAGACTAAATGTGTTATTATGTGACCTTTTATTAATTCCCACATTATCGGCCGCTAAATTTTTAACGATGCTAGACCAACTTGATTTTTTTAAGTTAAGGATAATTTTGTAACTTTTCACAGTCGAAAAGCTCAACAAAAATATCCTATAATCAAAGGACTAATTATGCATTTTACCCAACACTCTTCCATTGCGAATCATGAAGAATCTTACCACATGCCGTTGGACTTGGTTTTATCTCGTGTGGCACTATCTACATTAAATTTTACAACATTTTTCAACGTGAGGGTCCAAGAAACACCAATTCGAAGACAATGATGCACATGAACAAACGGACACATCATCGGATTTTCCCACCACTAAGCTTCATACACCAGAATCATATCTCTAATCGCCTTGACCTAATACATCGAACGTAATTTAATAAAAAAAAATTGGCATCGACAATAATGTTTACCTAAATGTGTATATTATCTGTATTTTTCATCACACATAAATTAAAAGACTTTAAATACTTAAATATGTTCGATTTTATTTTTTATATATTATATTAAGAATATACTGGCCGAGCTAAACTCAATCCACACGTTAATTAATCTCTGATATAATATTAACTAGATTATAATACATCCACGTTGTAGATACACAAAACATTATTATATTTGTACAGTGGCAGAGGAGTAAATCTTATCAATGATGAGTAATTTTTGGGTCTTTTGATAGCTAGTGACAGGGTGAGAGACGCGGGTGTATGTAGTTTAGAAAAAAATTGGAATTTTGAAATGTCAAACGGCCCACTGAAGTGAGACGAGTAAAGAGTTCACTCTGTGGGTGGATTCCCGTGTCTCTTCAAAGGCAGATAGGATTTAGGGTTTTTAATTTCAATCTCAATGGATAGAAAACTGGACCCTGATATCTGCGCTTGCATTGTTGAGTTCCTTGTCCGGAATTCAGCCGACGATTTGTTGTTGAAGAAAATCATCAATGCTTTCCCGCCATTTAGCCCCAATCCTTGCTTGGAGAAAGCGATGCATCTCCGTTCCATCCAATGTGAAATCCAAGCCGGCGAGATTTCCGAGAAAATCCTCGACTCCTTGGAGATGATCGAGCGCATCAACAGTACAGAAAGGCTCCCGATCCCCGACTCCATGAAGGAAGCTTACTGCGACGTCGCACTGGACTCCACCGTCAAGTACTTGGCTGGAGGTCCGAACCCAGACCCTAATGGCCCGTTCTCGGATGCGGTGAACCGAATTTGGAGGAGCCGAGTTGAGAATATGGAAAGATCCGAGGCGTCCAATTTGGTTTCTGACCGACTGAGAAACCTTCGGAATCAAGTGGAGGCTGCGTTTGTGGACGATGAAGTGCGCCGCCGTTTAATCGCAATCAATACGCGGAAGGACGCCATACGTAGCCTCAGGCTCTATATACGTGAAGCATTTGCCTCGATGGAGCCGCCGGTTCTTGTAAGAGCATGCTTGAGGTTCACATCACGCAAGTAAACAGATTTCTTTAGAAGGTACTCTACTTTCAATAGTTCACTATGTATGCAGTGCATAGCTAAACCTCATTTTAAGCTTTAATTCGCCATGAGAAAAATACTGTGTGCATTTTTTTGCTAAACCTCAAATTCTGGAACCCTCCAAGGCATCCAATTTGGTTTCCGAGCAACTGGGAAGTGGTCGACGACAGTAGGTAGTCTGCTGTTTGATTGCATTCAGTACTTAGCCTCAGGCTTTATCTAGGCGACGTGCTTGCCTCAAGGGCTTGAAAGAGCAACGACTGCTCGATGTTCTTCAGAAGTTGCTTTACTTAATAGTGGCTGAACTCATTGCTAGTTATGTATATATATCCGAGTGCACTTGGTCCTCGTTTAATTGTGTTCATTGTATCCAGAAATACAAATCCTGAATTGGTGATATAAAAGTTTAGCCATTAGGTTTTTGGTATGATGAGATATTCGATGCTCTTTAGGTGTTTGTTCCTGAACTCGAGACCTTTCTTAAAGAACATCGAATGCTTAGAATTTTTGCTATTAGGTTCCTGAACTCGTCCATCAAATTTTTGCTAGCATTTATATATTCGAGGGGACTCAACAAGCATGTAAATCGTACAGTTGATGACAAACTTTTCTTGGTTCCAATTGTTAGAATTAGATGCTGTTGTACCACTCCCAAGTTGAAGATGACATGAATACTTATAGATCTAATGACATAAAGCAAATCCCAAAGCTCTACAAAGGAAAAAGACAAATAAAATACCAACGTTTGAAATACAAGGTTTGCTGTACTACTTTAGCTCATTCAAGACTTCATGTTTGAGCATGTACGGATCATCTATGCCTGTGTTTGTCGGTATTCAAGGGGGAATCTTAGGCGCTTTTGGATTGAGCATTGGGGAGTTGATGAGGTCCCTCCGGTTTCTTTTTACGTCTCACTTGTCGAGATTGAGATGGTCGAGAGTGATGGGATAATATGGCGAGATCGTTAAGGTCTTGCAATGGAGTGAGGACTTTCACTACTTCATCCATCGTAGGACGGGCCTTCGGGTCTCTATGGAGGCAGTTGTAAGCTAATTGAGAAACTTTAAGCACCCCTTTAAGAGATAAATTCAGCTCCAAACGGGGATCCACCAGTTGGTAAAGCTTTCTCTTGTCAGCTAAATACGGCCGGCCCAAGCAACGAGATTCTGCTCCCTACTAGGATGCTTCTTGTCCATCGATATTCGGCAGGTCAAAATCTCGAGTAATACAACACCGAAGCTGTATACATCACTCTTAGATGTCAAGTGTCCTAAGAGAGAGAAAATTCCAATGTTGAATCAAATTTCCGTCTTTCAATTACTTCAGATCATGTCTGAGAAGTTTAATACCTGTCATAACATACTCTGGTGCAGCATAGCCATAGGTTCCAACAACTCTAGTAGAAACATGTGTTTTATCACCTTGAGGACCAGCTTTTGCTAGACCAGAATCTGAAAGCTTTGCATTATATTCCTGCAATAATAATTCCCATATGAAAGATTCCACGAAACAAAGGATATGAGTTGAGTTGGCAACAATAAGAAACTCGTACTGAATCAAGTAAAATGTTTGATGTTTTAAAATATCTATAAATGACTGGTTCTGGACCACCATGGAGAAAGGCCAATCCTTTTGCTGCCCCAAGTGTGATCTTAATCCTATTTGACCATGGAAGAGGTATTGTCCCTTTGCAGAATTAGACAACATCAATATTTCTTTCATGTGCCAATTCACAGAGGATTTAAACTGAGTTAGAAAGACAAAAGGAAAGAAAACATTAGAGACTCACTTCTGAAAAGATGGTTTTCGAGACTTCCTCGGGTCATAAATTCATATACAAGCAACTGCCGGTCGTCTTCGATGCAGTAACCGATAAGTTTAACAAGGTTAGGATGATGAAGTTGTCCAAGGAAGTCAACCTCAAGCTGCAAAAGTATGAACCCAAGTTTGAGTAAACCAAATCAAAATTTATATGTATATGTATATATACATGTATTGTACTAACCACCCATTCTCTATGGCCTTGAAGACCATCTTGCTTCAAACTCTTGACAGCAACCGTGGTCCCTGAACCTGGTTTGGCCGGTGCTGTCCCATTTTCCTCTATCCACCCTTTGAAGACATACCCAAAACCACCTTCACCGAGTATGCTGTCGGGCCTAAAGTTCCCCGTTGCAGATTTTAGTTCCTGATAAGTAAATTGAAGAAGGTGGCATCGAGATTTGTTGGTTGATGTTGGTGGATCAGGATTATTAGATGAGAGATGAGCTTCATTTGGTGGGCAGAGCTCTCTATTACTAGCATTTAGACATCTTGTCTCTGTAGCTGCATACAGAGATTGAGAATCAGTCATCTTCCTTTGATCATAATTCCATAACAACTATAGGAGAAACATAAACTAAGAAACCAGAACCAAAGCAACACATGGGATTAATATCAGCAAAGAAAATACCAGCATCATAAACAAGGCTAGTGCGAGGGATTGTGTTAGCGGAGTGAGTAGAAGAAGAGGAGTTGCAAACGCCGCGTTTCGAGAAAACCCAACAGCCACAGTTGTTGTCAGCCATGAAGAACAAGGAATAGGACGAGAAGGTGTTATGGCTAATTTGTACGTTAAACAAATGAAGAAGAAGAAGTTAGTATAATTGCATGAGATTAAAGGAGAAGGAGAAGAAGAGATTGGACATGGGAATAAAGCAAATGAAGAAGAGAGAATTGTGGGTGTCGGAGATTGCAGGCATCATCATGAGCATCATTGCAGTAGTGTCTACAAAAAAAAAGAACTTTTCTTAACCACCTTTTATCTTTAGCTACATGTCTTCAATACTACAACTTACACTCGGTATATTTCTACCATTTTACATTCCAAGCAAGGTTTCCCAATTAACACTCGACATACATTCCGAGATGCTTTGGGACCTAGTTGGAAAGAAGAGATACCTCATACCATTGCATTTGCCATTGGCATTGCCCCCACTAAGCCAAATGGGTCCTTTGGATCCCACCACCGATGATGTAGGCTTCAGAACCAGTTTTAGCCCACTCAAGCTCATCATATTGGGTAAACAAGATACCCTACTTTTGGAGGTTTTACAATCCACGAGAGACTGGGACAAGTGCGAAGCCAGCCATGAAGATGATCCATAAGCAATACCCACTTCAATGGGTTACAAGAACGTTTGAACTCCATATCTGCCCCGACACCAGTGGAGGAATACTAATGGTACAAAAATTATTAATTATCGTATAAATATTAATGTGTATCATGCAATAATATAATATGACATAAACGATCATTTAAAGATGAAATTAAAATATTAAAGGGATCATACAATTTAAATCGATGGCCATAATTTGAAGATAAAAATGAAACATTTAAAAGTTTAAAACTAGTTTAAAGATGAAAAATTTTAATGTCTGAATTAAAATGAGGCTTAATACACTTTTTCCACATAAATTTTACATATTTTCCCAACTTGCCCCATAAACTACGTTTTGCCCACTTTTATCTCATAAAGTATTCGTCGTTAGTTATTTCACCCAAAAAACTAACACCGTTAAAAAATTTATGTTGACCAATCAAAACGCGCCACGTCATTTTCTTTCTTTCTTTTTAAATTTTAAAATAAAACAAAAATAAATATATTAAAATACCCCTCATCTTCGTCTCCACTTTTTCCCCTTCTTCCCCGACCTCTCATTTTCCCTTATTCTTTACCGTTTCCTCTATCTCCACCAACCTACCATTCACTGATTCCTTTCCTAAATCTCTTAAAATGTTCATTAAATTTGTTTTAATTCCCCAAACACCAACCACCGTCGACAAACGAGAAAGCATCATTTTCGGTCACCGGAATTTAGAGGCTGAAAAATACAATCAAACACTATTCGGAAAAAATCAGAGATGAAATCCAAGGATACATCAATTCTATTTCTTTGAAGTTCTTCTGCTTCCTTAGCTTGCATCGGACAAATTTGAGCCATTGATTTTGATTTTAATTTTGACTGATGGCGATGGTTTTAATCTAGACGGCTCTTCAACTTCGCTGAAGATACTGATTGGTCCATCAGCAACATTTAACTAAACTAAAGAAGATAACTTAAGGGGTGGGGAAGTAAAACAAAGATATTAAACTAATTTTAATTCCCGCAAAACATGATAGGAAAAGGGTGGGAAATGGGTTAATTAGTGGAATTTTAATTCTCCAAAACAGATTTTAGATCTCCGACCGAGAAAATACAAGGACAAATTTGAGTTGAAGTAGAAAATATAGAGAGTACAGAAAAGAATTTGGTGCCTAAGAGGGAGGGAATGAACAATGACGATGATGGGTTGTTTTTTATTTTAGAATTCGATAGTGGAAATAAAAGTATTGGGGAGTTAGATGGTGTTGTGAATGAGGGTGAATGGGTTGTTTTGCAGTGATGATGATCGGAAGGGGAAGAGGATGATCGCATAAATTTAGTGAAATGTGGATGAAAATGAAGGTGTTTTGAGTATTTTAATATATTTATTTTGTTTAACTTATTTGTATTTTATTTTAAAATAAATAAAAAATAACGTGGCGGATAAAGAATAATATAAGTAACCTTAAAAATGTTAAGGGACAAAAATAGACAAAATATAGTTTAAGGGATAAATTAAAAAATATGTAAAATTTAGGGGGGGGGGGAATAGTTTTAAGGACATAGTCTACGCAATTAACTAAAAAGGAACACGTTCCGCTTGTTAATATGTATCATTCCAACGTGTGGAATTTCAAGTGGTGGGTTATCCAATCCCATTGAATTCCATCCAATTAATTTG
The DNA here is from genome assembly GCA_019671005.1 of Hibiscus mutabilis. Lineage (NCBI taxonomy): Eukaryota > Viridiplantae > Streptophyta > Magnoliopsida > Malvales > Malvaceae > Hibiscus > Hibiscus mutabilis. The sequence goes on from JAGYYJ010000244.1 coordinate 9,781, forward strand.
TTTTCTTTTTCCCCTATTTTTTTTTTTCCTGCCAAGCGGCTTCTACCTGCCTCCAACCATGATAACAGACAATAACAAAAATAAAAAAGGGGGAAAGAAAACATAGCAAAAAATCAAATTGATTGATTTCCTCGAATGCTACAACATCATCATCATCAACAAGAATTCCTCTCTACCAAATTACTACCCATAGAGAGAAAGCGAATCCTAAGTTGTTGAAGCCCTTAAACATTTCTGCTTTGAGAAAAATCGAGATCGGTCGGATTGGATCGGAGTTTTTGGAACTGAAATTAGATATAATAATTTTAAAGGGAGAGGGGAGGAGGGAGTTGAAAATAAGGAAAGGCCGTGAGAGCAGGCAATTTGGCTGAAACATGTCTGCCATAGTTTCAGGGAAGAGATCTTTCTTTGAGGAATTGAGCGCGTCACCTCCCGTTTCTAAGAGAATCCGTTGTTCTTCTCGTTTTGCTTCTTCTTCTTTCTCTCCTTCTTCGCCGCCTCCCTTGTTTTTGATCGATCAATTGATTGCTATTTTCCCTGAAATGGATAAGCAGGTCAGCTTTTCTCTATTTTTTTAATATTATATACAAAAACATCTTTCGTTTAATTTTTAGTTTCTGGAAAATAATGTTAAATGGAACTTCTTATATGTAGTTGCTACTGTTGCTTTACTTCCCTAAAATGGAATTTCTGAAGCGGAATTTTACGGTAAAAGAATTTGGGGCTAGAACTGGAATTGGAATTTAATTATAATATGAGATTTAGTTTTTTGTGTAATTAACTCTGTTTCAGGTTCTAAGATCAAATTCCATGTTACATAAAATGTACAGTGACATTCTATGCATAATAACCTTGTATTCTATCATATAAATTCGATTGACTTGAGAATTACATTTAATTGTATATGAGAAACGATGTTTTGTTCTTAATGGTTTAGGTACTTGAAAGAGTACTTGAAGAACATGGAGATGATCTGGATTCAGCAATTAGAAGTTTGAATGAGCTTTGTTTAGAATCTGCTGATAGAAATGCAGCTGCTGCTGCCGATGATAAAACTGGTGTAGAATTAAAAGGAAATTATCAACTTCAAGCTCAAGGTATGAATAGAAAAATCCTTTTGATTAAGTTTTAATAACTCCAGATTGATATCCCTGACAATTTTTGTGTCATTTGGATTGACCAAGATTTTTAACTAGGTTCTGCATCTCTCTTTGGATTCAATTCCTGAGATTATTTATTGTTTGTGAGACTACATATTCTTCATGTTAACTTTTAGAACTTTTTAGTAGTTTTTTTTTTTTTTTTGTGATTGTATAGCAAAGAAGATTTGTGTTGCTTGTTTTCGTGAATAATTTGAAGACAGTGGAATATTGGTATTCAAATGATAACCCTAAAGTTTGTTATTTGATTCCATGTAACATGTTTGAATAAGTTGTTTGCTTTTGGTGGCGTCTTAAGTTTATGAGATTGCTGCTAATAAAGTTACTGCTTCCTTTTATGTTATTTGGCTAGCCTAGTATAGATGTGATGCCATTAAAACTATAACTTACCTATAGTTCCCTGAATTGCCTTTTAGTCATTCGTCGTCAATATTTGCTTAGTAAGAGGAGCATTATTCTGTTGTAGGTGTAGCTCCAATAGTTGCTAATGGAGATGTTCCAGCTAAGGAACAGACAGCCCCAGAAATTCTCTCAATGGATGGTTCAGACTGGGCGGAGCTTTTTGTTAGAGAAATGTTGAATGCTTCTAATATTGACAATGCCAGAGTTCGTGCTTCAAGAGCACTGGAGGTTTTGGAGAAAACCATTCATGCACGAGCTGGAGCTGAGGTGCCCCAAAATTTCCACCAGGTTGGTTCTCATGGTTATTAAAGTTGCTAATAGTTATCTCCTCTTTTATCCCTGCTATTG
>JAGYYJ010000290.1:0-11836 GCA_019671005.1 Hibiscus mutabilis
ATATTTTCACCTTTGGGATACCCAGGAGTTTGGTAATAACAGACCAAATCGAATCACCCGAACTGTGACATCAGACCCTTCTTGGCAGCAATTCTCAACAGCATATTCAATGGGAGATATTGTTCGAAGAGCGACCAACGCCAATTCCCCATCTTATCAATTTAGGTTGCACTGATACCGAGACAAAAATAATAATTTTTAAAATCACAAGTACAAATATAAAATTATAATTATAATAAATAATAATAATAATAATAATAATAAACAATAAAGCAATAAAATTCAAAATAAAATTTATAATTCCAAAAAATAGTCTACGACTTATGGTGCTTATATGGTTGAGTCACGAATTAATTTACAACAAAACTAGCATTAAAATTAAATTTTTAGATCTAAATTAAAAATTTGAGTCACAAAATTAATAATATGGTTGTTTTTATATAATAATAATAATAAAATCCTTATAAAAAAACTTGAAAGTAAAGAAAACCTTAATTTGAGTCACATCTTGAAGCAGATGACATCTAATTTTTTTTTTAAGTCTTGAGTTTTAATCTTCTCCCTTCTCTGTTTTTTAATGTAAAAATTGTTAAAAGAAAGAAAGAACTGATAACCGGAGTTAAGAACATTACTGCAGAGAAAATCGAAAACAAGAACCCGAAAATTTCAAAACTTTCTCAAGATTATACATTACAGGTTAATAGAAATTTCCTTCTTTGTTAGCTTTTGATTTCATTTACATTATTCATTTGACAACCCTTTTTATTTTGAATTAACAAAAGATCATTCGAACATCATTACATATGTCTCATTCTATCAACCTTCTATTCGAACTCATTATCATCATACATGTTATTCATAAGTTCAATTCACACAATCAACCATGGACATTTATCTAGTCATACAAAACTATTAAACAAATTAGGTATTCATAGATTACACTAGAGTGTACCAAATAACTCTCAATTTTATTAATTACAAGCCATACTATCTTAAACTAGTTTCATAACCATTACAAGGTGCCACAATCCTAGGAGTATAATTAAGAAAGATCCAATTCCACTTGGATCTTGAGCCACAACATGGAAATCCTTAATCTCAAATCAGTATACAAACTTTAGCTTACCTACAATGCATGAATATGAGATGCATTAGGCTTCCATAGCCTAAGTGAGGTAACAATACATTTGATGTACAAATAGTCAATACTTATAAAGTAATCAGTCAATTCAATAATATAATAATCCAAAAACTTTCTTGCAAATTAAGTTAATATACACATCACTTGTTTATTGACATTTCTTTAATACTTCAATCCTTAAGCATTATTTGATTATTGGTGGCTCATTTCAAGTTCAATACTCACTAAGAGCTTTCGATTACAATGCTCACCAAGAGCTATAAATTTCCGGGCTCACTTTGAGCTATCACAATGGATACTTGAGCAATATTCTTTTAAATTCTTTGCTTAATATATCAATTCATATATTTTACAAGTCTGCCTTGGATACCTATTGGTGACGAACATCATTAGTTCAATCGTTACTTAGCTTAGAGCACATAGCAATAGCTAATATCGAATTGTATCAACAAGCGATGGTAATTAGTGCCATCGAAAAAAATCAACGGGGCGTCCCCCGAGCAACACTTTGAACAAGAGTACAAAAGGTACTAAAAGATCATTTGATCTTAATAACAAGAGACCGTAGTCTAAACATTTCAGGCATCATCCAATAGATCCAAGGTCTTCCATTTTCAGAGGCAACTTATATGTTTTATCTTAATTTTGATATTCAAGAAGTTGCTTGTTGTACAAGTAGCTTTACTTTTAAGCTAACAAAGATTCTTAGGTTACAAGTAACCTTGCTTGTTTCCTTAGTTTAATGACTTATTGCATAAGTCAAGCTTTCTTGCTTCTTACTTTTATCATTCGGGAAGTATCTTATCGTACAAGTAATCTTACTTTATTGCTTAACTTAGTGTCTTATGGCAAGCTCAAGGCTCTAGTAGGCTTAAGGAGTCTTAACTCATTATACTTTACGGTTTGCTTATTAACAAGGAGTTTTATGATCAAAGTATTTGTAAATTAACTCATATATTACAACCACAACATAATATCATCAAGATAATAATCATAGCATACATAACATGGCATGTAATGCATATGAGATGCGACATTGTCACAAGCCTTTCTCGAATGCCATGCTTGAACCCCATTCCCAATGTGCTCTATATGAGCTCGATGCAACATGTGTACATTTAAGACTTAACATCAAACAAAATTAGGATGACACCTTGTCAATCCCAAATGCATAGCTACACTCACTTAGTTATTCTAAAGTTATGGAATACCTGATCCACTATTCACATTCTATGTCATTTCCTTAGCCATCCATAGTTAGAATGTACATCACACACAAATTAACAAGTCATTAGGACTAATTCCACCTTTCTCAAGTACCCCAAAATACTTGTATATACATTCAAACAATCTCAATTATAAGCTCACATATTCACACATTAACACATCAATTATCCAGGTAATTTCTTAATTATTAAACTATCCAACAATTATATACATACATTTACACAAGCAAACAACCCCCGGCATGCTTTATCCTTATCAAATCTGTCCACTAACAACATGGATACATATATACAAGCAAACCAAACCATATATGATTCAATCTAGCCAATTCTGTCCAATTAGCATGTGCACAAAATTTTCTAATGCAAAATAGTCCAATAGGCATGTATACCCAATTTAATATTGCAAAACAATCCATTTAATCTTTATATATGATCAAAGTTGTCCATATAGTTATACATACTATTAAACATGTCAAACAAGGTACATTGAGCATAATAATTACCCATCTCAAACAGTCAAATGTGTTTGCACAATCACTTAATATGGCAACAATATTCATATATTTCAGGTAAGAAACATGCATCATATTCATATATATACATTAATGCACATTACTACAATTGTTTACATTCCAATTTGGGCAAAACATGGCAGTAACTGATAAGTGTTCAAAAGTACTATTTTTCTTACCCTTTTTACTCATATTATTGTTAGACTTAGGCTCATATTAGTTGCATAGTTAGCCATTCATGCATTAATCCATGTTTCCTTCAATCGTTGAGCTTGATTACATAACTTGGTAGTTTTTGTGGAAAAGATGCTGCTTTGGTGTGCTTTGTGTGTGTATGTGCAGGATCACTAGCCAAAGCAATGTCGAGCTAGTTGCCAGGGCAATGCATGAAGGAGATGCCGAGCTAGTTGCCAGGGCAATACATGAAGGAGACGCCGAGCCAGTTGCCATGGCAATTGTTGACAAAGAAAAAATGCAATAGGGATGTCGAAATTAATGACTATACAAGCCCAAGATGACGTGGAGCAAAGCCCAAACCCAAAGGAATTTGATTTCCATGCAGAGATTAAAGAAGAATTAAATTCCAAGAAGATAGGAGAAGTTCTAGTAGGAATACAATTATAATAAAGAATTATATTCTTTAAAGATAATTTAATTCCAACTCAAACTCCTCCTCAAAGAAGGACTTTGGCCTAGCCCTATAAATAGCAAGGAGATTTCGACCATCCAGGGAGAGAGCATTAGGGGAATTTTCGACAAGTCCAAGGGAGAAAGCAAGGGGAATTTTTGACAAGCATCTAGGGCAAGGGATTTTCGACAAGCTTCATCTTTTCTTCCTTGTTCGATTGGGTTCATGCTAGGGATTATTTATCTTGTGTTTCTTTGGAACCTAGCCATGAACTAAATCTACTTGGCTATGGTTATTGTGTTTTGTGGTTGTGAGAAACTATTGGTTTTTGTTTAGGTAATAAGAGTTTGCACTTTTCTATTTCAAGGTTTATTCATTCTTGGTTCTTATTCTTGTTTGCGAGTGAATTGGGAGAGGATCTCGTGATTTCATCTATTTATCTAATATCGGGAGAGTTAGATTCAAGAAACGAATGAATATGATCTTTATTCAATCTATTGATGGTGAAGATTAATCCGGCTTAGGAATAAGTTAAGGATTTCAACGGCTAAGATGAGCGCAAGATTGGTTGTTGTTCACCCTTGATTCATGCAGGGATGTATTATCAAGGCATGCACAAGTAGCTAGAGTTTCGACTTAGGGATAAGAAGAAACCATTGAAGAACGCTCTGCCGAACCTTGAAGGTTGCTGCCCAGAAGCCCAAGTAGTTGCCCAACTAGTCGCCCAGGCAACCATCGATTAGTTGCCAAGGCAACCCCGTTGTGTAAGTTGCCACGACAACTGAGTTGCCCGTGCACTCTTTTACCAAAACGATCCAATCGGCTATCACACCTCAACTCACGATAACCTGGCCTATCTCTCTCTCATTCGATCTCATCTTTTCTTTTACTTTATTGCTTTCTAGATTAGTCATTAGTTAAACTCCTATAATCCTTTACTTGTGTTTTTACTTTTTACAGTGCAAGAGACTAGATTCTTGAAGTAGCACCAATCCCTGTGGAGACGATATCTTTTATACTATAACTTGCGACGTGTATACTTGCACATTTGCGTAGCACTTATTACGCGCAACAAGTTTTTGGCGCCGTTGCCGGGGATTGGCAATAGCGACTTTGTTTTTACTTTCTTTCACTTTCTTTTTACTTTTCTTGTTTAAAATTCAAAGGGCTAACAAACTTTGGTTTTGCATTGGTATATGACCAGGGTAAGACCGACTTCACCAGAATATCCCTTTGATCCAGAAATCGAACGAACCTTACAAAGACTTAGACGAAGGATAAGTGAAGCAATGGCAAATCAAGACGGCAATATGAATCAAGATGTTCGAGCAGGAGGAGGAGTGATTCTTGCACGAAACAGAACTATTCGAGACTATCTTGAAGAAGATCTTGATGGACTCAACCCAGGAGTTGTCGCACCTGAAATTGAAGCCGACCACTTTGAGTTGAAACCGGTAATGTTTAATATGATCAACACAATTGGTCAATTTGGCGGCTCAGCAACTGAAGATGCACGGCAACATCTAAAATCTTTCCTCGAGATTTGCAACTCGTTCAAGATACACGGAGACACCCCCGATGTCTTACGATTAAGATTATTCCCCTATTCACTGAGGGATAAGGCGAAAGCATGGTTGAATAGCATTCCTGCCGGATCCATAGCATCTTGGACTGATCTTTGTTGTGATTTCCTTGCTAGATTTAATCCTACAAATTTGACTGATAAGCTTCGTAACGATATTACTTCTTTTCGGCAGGCAGCTGATGAATCCATGTACGAGGCTTGGGAGCGATATAGAGAACTTCTACACAAATGCCCTTTACATGGATTCCCGGTGTGGACTCAAGTAACAATGTTTTACAACGCTGTGAATACACCAACAAGGATGATGCTAGATGCCTCGGCAAACGGCATACTCCTAGATAAGTCATCGAAAGAAGCAATGCAAATTTTAAACAGGCTGGCCAAGAATGATTATCAATTCCTATCTACTAGAAGAGGAGGAGTTAGACGCCAAGCCACAATACATGAACTAGGATCATCAGATTCAATTTCGGTACAATTGGCCACTTTAACCAAGATGGTCCAGAACATGCAAAAACCAAACAACACACATGAAGTCAAGGTAATGGATTCTTTTTGTGAGTTATGTGGTGATAACCATAATTCTTCTGAATGTATGCAGAATCCGGAATCCAGCTTCTATGTGGGGAATTACAATTGGAGCAATAACGTGATGTCAAATACATACAATCCAGCTTGGAAGAAGCACCCGAATTTTTCATGGAGTAATCCCAACAATGCTCTAAACCAGAACAATCAGAATGCACAAGTATCGGGATTCCAGCAGAATATGCCACGGTAACAGATGCCGCAGCAACAACCGACAACATCTAGTTCTTTGGAAAATTCTCTAAATGCTTTTATGATGAAAACTGAATCTTATATGGTTGAGAATAGTAATTTCATAAAAAGAACTGATGCTTTTATTAACAGGACCGAGATGAGATTGCAAAACCAATAGGCGGCAATCAAAACATTGGAAAATCAAGTCGGACAGTTTGCTCAAAATCTGAATACTAGACCACAAGGAGGTTTACCTAGCGATACTGAAGTCGCAAGAGGAACTGGCCATGAACAATGTAAGGCGATCACCACTAGAAGTGGCCAACAACTTAGAGAGGTTCAAACCCGCTCGTCAAACAAAACTCCATAAAAAGATCAGGTCGAACCTAGCGGCAAAGCCTCAGATGCTGAACCAGGAATTACCGCGACAACCGGCAATAAGCATGCCTCGGCAACCGACGATAAAGACACCTCGGAAACTTGCGATAAGCATGCCTCGGCAACCCCAGTTGATAATGCCTCGGCAACTCCAGATGTCCCGACAATGCCGTCAATCAGGTTTCAAACCAATGAAAGGATCGAAGATATCCGACTTCCACCACCATTCCCACAAAGGTTGAAGCGACAAAAGCAAGAATACCAATTCAAGAAGTTTCTTGATATCCTAAAGCAAGTCCACATCAACTTGCCATTGGTGGAAGCAATTGAACAAATGCCAAACTATGCCAAGTTTCTTAAAGACATTGTGTCCAAAAGAACAAGGCTAGGAGAGTTTGAAACAGTTGCCGCGACAGAGGGATGCATGGCAATGTTGCACAATCATATTCCACCTAAGTTGAAGGATCCCGGAAGTTTCACAATACCCTGTTCCATTGGAAATCACTATGTCGGGAAAGCATTATGCGACCTTGGGGCTAGCATAAACTTGATGCCTAAATCGGTTTTCCAGAAACTAAGAATCGGGAAGGCAAGACCTACAACAGTTATGCTGCAGCTAGCCGACAGATCCTATGTGCATCTAGAGGGAAAAATCGAGGACATACTGGTAAAAGTTGATAAATTTATTTTTCCCGCTGACTTTATTGTTTTGGATTGTGAAGCAGATGAGCATGCACCCATCATTCTCGGGAGACCATTCCTAGCAACAGGGAGAACCTTGATTGATGTTGAAAAGGGAGAACTCACAATGAGGGTGAATGACCATCAAGTTAAACTAAATGTGTTCCAAACACTAAGGCATGCCGATGATCCAGAAGAATGCCAACTTTTTCATGCCACGGCAGAGTTTAACTTCGATGAGGAATTCAGTTGCCTCGGCAACTACATTGCCGATCAAACCCTAAAAAAATCGAAGTTCTTGAAACAGTTTTCAATGGACACATTACAAAGCTTCCTCTCACCATCTTTAACTTGCAGTCTACCAAAGAAGATGTCAACTTCAACTTTCTTGTTGTTCAGCTCCTACCTCATCCGTGCACGCAAACCCCTTTTCTTTCCTTGTTCCTCCAAGCCCTTGCCCGCCCTCTCCCACCGCTACGCTTCCTCTGCTGCCTCACTCAACACACTCAACTCCAACAGCGCCGCCGCCGAGCTTCTCGTGTCGGTGACTCAATCCCACCCCTGGCCCGAATGGGTCACTTTCATTGATAGTTTAAAGTCCAAGGGCTACTTGGTTGAAGCTAATAATGCTGCCGCTTCCGATGCTGCCAATGATTATAAGAATATGAATTTTGTAAAAGAAGCTTGCATTAGCTTTGCTCGTGACCGTTTTGATCTTTTCAAGTAATGCCTTCTTTCTCTTTTGGCTTTTTTGTAATTAGCTTATTGTCGCTTCCATTTCTCCTCTCAATTAACATAGCCTTAGTTCTTATTTCGTGAAATGGAAGATTAGTACTATGCTTATGTTGCTGGAGAGTTTAAAGAGAGTAGAACTCTGATGACTCATAAGGACAATGCAGGGTATCTGTTTTCTTGAAGTAAATTTATATATTATCAACATGATCATAAATTTGATTCTCATGTTTCCATTTAATGCAGATTGTTGTCTAGTGATGATATTGAAACGGTTGTTGGGAGTGGATGTCCTAATCTTTTACGAAAATCTGTTAATTCAGCTAAAAGGTTGAGAGCCCATGTTCAACTTGATGAAGGGGATGTATGTTGTTTTCCCTTTTAGAATCAAATTCTTTATCTTTAACCGTTTATTGCACTATGCAAGAAATGTGCCATTCATGTTTTAAATTTGCAGTTGTTTAATTTATTTGGTTTTCGAACACTCCTATGCCATGGAAAACCTACTTCATGTTTGGAAAGGCACATTTTCTGCCAACTAATTTGTTAGGCCTTTAAGGATTAAGGACTTCGTGTGATGCCAGACTGAAACACTTTTCTGCAGGTTTGTAGTACTTGCAATCTGCGTGGTTCTTGTGACAGAGCTTACGTGACACTAAAGGAATCAGAAGCAGCTGCTCGTACTGTCGACATTGTGCGTATATTATTATCCTATGCCCTTGATCCACTTCTTATTTCAGAGGGAGAGAAACCTGCGGGTAGAGAGCTTATTGATGCATCTGCAAGGAATCTACTCTCAGACTTGACAAAATTGAGTGACACATCATGTGATGTTGAACTTCCTAAGCCTGCTGCATATCTCCTCCACGAAAGCATAAAACAGTTAGTGGCAATGATGATGAAGAGTTTGCAAATGTTGAAATGAAGAGAGGAGATTGGATGTGTCCCAGGTAAGTTTTATATGAAGCTTAGGCTCCATTTGGTTCCAGAAAACAGAGGTCATTTTTGTTTTCATTTTCTTAGAAAATGAAAACCACTAGAGGAAACATTTCTGGTTAAAATTTTGAAAATGGATTTAATTGAAAAAACTAAAACAATGAAAAAGTTGTTTTCACTCTTTTTTGTTAAATTGAAAATTTTCATTATTGAAAAAAAAATTCTTTTATTTATGAAACATGTTCGCAAATGTTGAAATGAAGAGAGGAGATTGGATGTGTCCCAGGTAAGTTTTATATAAATCTTAGGCTCCATTTTGTTCCTGAAAACAGAGGCCATTTTCGTTTTCATTTTCTTAGAAAATGAAAAACACTAGAGGAAACATGTCTGGTTAAAATTTTAAAAATGGATTTTAATTGAAAAAAACTAGAAAACAATGAAAAAGTTGTTTTCACTCTTTTTTGTTAAATTGAAATTTTCATTATCGAAAACAAATTTTATTTTATTTACCAAACATGTTTGCAAATGTTGAAATGAAGAGAGGAGATTGGATGTGTCCCAGGCAAGTTTTATACGAAGTTTAGGCTCCCTTTGGTTCCAAAAAACATAGGTCATTTTCGTTTTCATTTTCTTAGAAAATGAAAAACACTGGACATGTTTGGTTAAAATTTTGAAAATGGATTTTAAAAATGAAAATATGAAAAACTAGAAAACAATAAAAAAAATTCCACTTTTTTTTGTTAAATTGAAAATTTTCATTATTGAAAATAAAATTTTGTTTCTATTTACCAAACATGTTTTTCAATTTCTAAAAAGATAGAAAATGGATTTTTTTTAAATGAAAATAGAAAATAAAATAGAAAATGTTTTTGGCAACCAAACAGATCCAGTTTTGCTTGTAGAGCTGTTGAGGTTATTGCTTGTGATCTTGTTGAATAGAAAGTGAATGGTTACAAATTTTATTCCCCTATGCTCTTGCATTCTAAAATCTCTGCATGCAATTTCCTAGTGATAAGCCAGTTTTGCTTGTTAATTGCAGATGTAATTTTTTGAACTTCCCTAAGTGTCGTCACCTCGAGTGATAAGTTTCCTTTGTGTCGTTTGCTTGATTCTTTTTTCGGTCAGTGGTTGAATGCTTGTGGCTGGTACCACGTGAATAGCATTGCTTTGATTTGATCCATGTTTGCTGAGGCAGGTTCACTTGCCTGAGCATTAGTAGTTTATGTTGCCGTGGCAACTGTTGAGGTAGTTGCAGGGGCATCCTCTGTTGCGGTTGCCGTGGCAAGTAGTCGGCAGTGAATTTCCTTAGCATGTTGGTTGTGAGTCTTGTTGTGGAAAAGAAAAGAAAACAAAGAAAACCTGGAAACTAAAGATAATGAAGAAAAATAAAATATATCCTAAAAAATAAAGAGAACAAAAATAACCGAAAATAATAGAACAAAATAGTTCGAAAAAAATAAAAATAAAAAGAAAATATCGAAAGGAGAGCATGCTCATGCATCTCCTAAGGTGTCAACTTCTTCGTTACGTTCTACATGGGCACCGTTGTAGTGCTTCAATCTTTGTCCGTTAACTTTGAATTCATGTTCGTCGGTAATGGACTTGATTATCACGGCACCATGGGAAAATGGCTTGACAACTTTGAATGGTTTCGACCATCTTGATTTTAGTTTTCCCGGGAAAAGCTTCAGCCGAGAATTGAATAAGAGAACTAGTTGCCCTGACATGAATTGTCGCGGCAATAGTTTATTGTCATGCCATTACTTTGTTTTCTCCTTGTAGATTCGTGCATTGTTATAAGCGAGTGCACGGAATTCTTCTATCTCGTTGAGGTCCAACAAACGCTTTTGCCCGGCACTTTCCCAATCCATATTTACGGTCTTGATTGCCCAATATGCCTTGTGTTCGATTTCCACCAGTAGATGACATGTTTTGCCATAGACAAGTCGGAAGGGGGACATACCTAAGGGTGTTTTGAATGCAGTGCGATATGCCCAAAGTGTGTCATCTAGTCTTGCTGACCAATCCTTCCTAGAGGGATTTACAACTTTCTCGAGTATACCCTTCAATTCCCGGTTGGAAATTTCTGCTTGCCTATTGGTTTGTGGGTGATATTGGCCGTCCTCTGGCAACGATCACATTGCTTGTAAAACTCTTGGGCATCTTTGTACAGTGTTGGCCAATACAAACCGGATTGTAAAACTTTGGCCGCGGTACAAGTTCCTCCAAAATGTCCTCCATAGGGTGAAGAATGACATTGCTGGAGTACATTCTATTGTTCTTCTTCAGGGACACATCGGCGTATTACATGATCTACACATTGTTTAAACAAAAGAGGGCTTGTCCCAAAAGTAATGCTTAGCATCATGGCGGAACCGCTTCTTCTCTTGGTGAGTAAGGTCATAAGGTAAAATACCATAAACAAGGAAATTAACTAAATCCGCGTACCAGGGTATTGCCGAGGCATGTGCTGCCGTGGCGACTGCTCCCAAAATTACCGAGGCGTGTGCGTTTAGAGTTGCCTAGGCATGCACGTCCATGGTTGCCGAGGCGTGCGTATCAGTGGTTGCCAAGGCGTGCGCGTCTGGAGTTGTCGAGGTGTGCTCGTCAATAGCTGCTGCGGCGTCGAGAGTTGCCGAGGCATGCGCATCCATGGTTGCCGAGGTGTGCGCGTCAAGAGCTGCTGCGGTGTCAAGGGTTACCGAGGCATGCACATCCATGGTTACCGAGGCGTGCGCGTCAAGAGCTACTGCAACGTCGAGGGTTGCCGAGGCATGCGCATCCATGGTTGCCGAGGCGTCGAGGGTTGTTGAGGTATGCGTATCCATGGTTGTCGAGGCAACTAAAAGTTGCTATCCAAGAATGCATCGCATATCTCTAAATCCGCGTCCTCCTCCCTATTGCGTTCTAAACGTGATAAGTGATCCGCCACTTGATTTTCTGCTCCTTTCCTGTGCGTTGGCCTAGGATTGCTCCTACCGCGAAATCACTTGCATCACACATGAGCTCAAAAGGTAGCGTTCAATCTGGTGGAACGATAATGGGTGCCGAGACAAGCTTTTCCTTTAGGGTTTTGAATGCTTGGGAACAAGAATCATCAAAATTGAAGACTTTATCTTGCTGGGGGTAGTCTCTCGATCACGTCCACCTTGGCTTTGTCTACTTCAATTCCCTTAGATGAAATCTTGTGGTCGAGCACTATTCATTCATCTACCATAAGATGGCACTTCTCTCAATTACAGAATAAATCAG
>JAGYYJ010000203.1:0-10783 GCA_019671005.1 Hibiscus mutabilis
CATTTGATCTATAAAGGGAAAGGGAAAATGATCTTTTCTAGTGAGAGAGTTCAACTTCCTGTAGTCGATACAGACTCTCCATCCATTTTGTACACGCGTTGGGACTAACTCTCCTTCGAAATTTTAGACCACTGTCACTCCGGTCTTTTTAGGTACCACACGAATTGGACTTACCTAGTCACTATCGAAAATAGGATAGATTACATTTGCATTAAGGAGTTTCTGTATCTCAATTTTTACTACCTCCACCATTGGTTGGTCTAAACGACGTTGTCCTTGTCTAGAGGGTTTCGCTCCTTCTTCCGTTTTAATCTTATGCATACAAGTCGAGGGACTAAGTCCCTTAATATCGGCAATAGTCCATCCTATCGCTTCCTTGTACGTGCGCAATGCCTTCACTAGTTCATTCTCTTCTTCTTCGGACAACTTGTTTGAGATTATCACCGGCAAGGTTTCATTTTCTCCCAAAAAGGCATATTTCAAGTACTCCGGCAACTGTTTTAATTCTATCTTTCGCGCCTGCAAAATAGAAGGTAACATTTTAGTTTTTGAGGGAGATAAAAATAAATCAGAATTGATAGATAAAATATGTTCAAACTCCCTTTCTTCCTCTTTGCGACAAAGTTTAAAATCCTTGTAAAAATTATCGAAAAAATTAGTTTCAATAAATTCATCAACTAAAGGATCAATAATATCGACAGAATTAATTCTTTCTACTTGATCTGGGTATTTCATTGCTTTATAAACGTCAAATTCTACGACCTCGCCATCAAATTCCATTGTTAATATACCGCTTCTCACATCAATCTTTGTATGCGCGGTGCTTAGGAAGGGTCGGCTAAAAGTACCTCAGAACAAGTGTTTATCCTATCGTTTTCCATGTCGATGACATAGAAGTCGGCAGGAAAAATTAGAACATCGACTTTCACTAAGACATTTTCAAGCACTCTCTCCGGATAGATAATAGAACGATCAACCAACTGGATGGTTACTCTTGTTTCCTTTAAAGGTTCGTTAGTAATAATTTTATAAACAGAAAGGGGCATAACGTTAATTGAAGCTCCTAAGTCGCACATTGCATGTTTAATTAAAACATTACCTATTTTACAAGGTATAGCGAACATACCTTGGTCTTTCATCTTTGGTGGAAGCTTTCGCTGAAATACTGCTGAGACATGTTCTCCCAGGTTTACCTTCTCGTGACCAGTCAGTTTCCTCTTAGTGGTGCAAAGCTCATTTAGAAATCGGGCATACCTTGGCACTTGTCGAATTACTTCTAGGAGAGGTATGTTGACTTGTACTTTTTGGAACACCTCTAAGATTTCCTTTTCTTCGACTCTCTTGTCACGCCTCATCAATCTTGATAGGAAGGGTGGTGCGATTTCATGAGAAGAAGAAGGAGGTGATGGTGGCGATGAAGATGTTCCTTAGACGTCGGAGGGTGGCTTTTTTCTTTCTTGGACCCCTTTCTTGGACGGTGTGACCGGTTTCTCGGAGGGTGATAGCACTCACATTCTCTTGACTCCGTTTGAGAAGAAGTCTTTCCTCTGACTCTAGTGGTTTGATTTGGGATATTGCCATTGGTGTTTATTTGACAAGTCTGGGTTTGAAACTTCTCCCGGGTTGATAGATCATTCATAGGAATTTGATTGCCATGCGAGAGATTAAAGAAGAATTAAATTCAAGAGGATAGGAGAAGTTCTAATAGGAATAAAATTATAATAAAGAATTATATTCTTTAAAGATAATTTAATTCAACTCAAACTCCTCCTCAAAGAAGGACTTTGGCCTAGCCCTATAAATACCAAGGAGATTTCGACAAGATGAAAGAGAGAGCAAGCAAGGAAATTTGACAAGTCCCAAGTAGGCAAGAGGGAATTTTCGACAAGCATCAAGGGCAAGGAGATTTTCGACAAGCCTCTTCCTTCATCTTTGTTCGATTGGGTTCATGCTAGGGATTAATTATCTTGTGTTTCTTTGGAACCTAGCCATGAACTAAATTTACTTAGCTATGGTTATTGTGTTTTGTGGTTGTGAGAAACTATTGGTTTTTGTTTAGGTAATAAGAGTTTGCACTTTTCTATTTCAAGGTTTATTCATTCTTGATTCTTATTATTGTTTTGCGAGTGAATTGGGAGAGGATCTCGTGATTTCATCCATTTATCTAATATCGGAGAGTTAGATTCAAAAGCGAATGAATATGATCTTTATTCAATCAATGATGGTGAAGATTAATCCGGCAGGAATAAGTTAAGGATTTCAGCGGCTAAGAAGGGCGCAAGATTGGTTGTTGTTCACCCTTGATTCTTGAGGATGTATTATCAAGGCATGCACAAGTAGCTAGAGTTTCGACTTAGGGATAAGAAGAAACCATTGAAGAGCGCGCTCGCGAACCTTGAAGTTGCTGCCCGATCGCCCAAGTAGTTGCCCAACTAGTCGCCCAAGCAACCATCAATTAGTTGCCAAGGCAACCCCGTTGTGCAAGTTGCCACGGCAAGCTGAGTTAGTTGCCGTGCACTCTTTTACCAAGACAATCCAATCGGCTATCACACCTCAACTCACGATAACCTAGCCTATCTCTCTCAATTGAATTCATCTTTTCTTTTATTTTATTGCTTTCTAGATTAGTTATTAGTTAAACTTCTATAATCCTTTACTTGTGTTTTTACTTTTTACGGTGCAAGAGACTAGATTCTTGAAGTGGCACCAATCAATCCTGTGGAGGCGATATCTTTTATACTATAACTTGCGGCGTGTATACTTGCACATTTGCGTAGCACTTATTACAGCGCAACAAGTTTTTTGGCGCCGTTGCGGGATTGGCAATAGCGACTTTGTTTTTATTTTCTTGCACATTCTTTTTATTTTTCTTGTTTAAAATTCAAGGGCTAACAAACTTTGGTTTTGCATTGGTATATGACGAGGGGCGAGACCGACTTCACGAGAATATCCCTTTGATCCAGAAATCGAGCGAACCTTACAAAGACTTAGGCGAAGGATAAGAGAAGCAATGGCAAATCAAGGCGGCAATATTAATCAAGATGTTTGGCGCGGGAGGAGGGTGATTCTTGCGAAGCAGAACTATTGAGACTATCTTGAAGAAGATCTTGATGGACTTAACCCGGAGTTATCGCCCGAAAGTGAAGCCGACCACTTTGAGTTGAAACCGGTAATGTTTAATATGATCAACACAATAGGTCAATTTTGGCGGCTCGGCAAGCTGAAGATGCGACAACATCTGAAATCTTTCCTCGAGATTTGCTTTCGTTCAAGATACGGAGTCACCCCGATGTCTTACGATTAAGATTATTCCCCTATTCTTTGAGGATAGGCGAAAGCATGGCTAAATAGCATTCTGCGGATCCATAGCATCTTGGACTGATCTTTGTGTGATTGATTTCCTTGCTAGATTTAATCCTACAAATTTAAGCGATAAGCCGTAGCGACATTACTTCTTTTTTGTGGCGGATGATGAATCCATGTACGAGGCTTGGGGCGATATAGAGAACTTCTACACAAATGCCCTCTACAGTTCGGTGTGGACTCAAGTGACAATGTTTTACAAGCGCCGTGAATACACCAACAAGGATGATGCTAGATGCCTCGACAAGCGGCATACTCTTAGATAAGTCGCGGAGGAAGCAATGCAAATTTTAAGCAGGCTGGCCAAGAATGACTATCAATTCCCATCTACTAGAAGAGGAGGTTAGGCGCCAAGCCACAATACATGAACTAGGATCATCAGATTCAATTTTGGCACAATTGGCGCTTTAACCAAGATGGTCGAACATGCAAAAACCAAACAACACACATGAAGTCAAGGTAATGGATTCTTTTTGTGAGTTATGTGGTGATAACCATAATTCTTACGAATGTATGCGAGAATCAGGAATCTAGCTTCTATGTGGGAATTACAATCGGGGCAACAACATGATGTCAAATACATACAATCCGGCTTGGAAGAAGCACCGAATTTTTCATGGAGTAATCCCAACAATGCTCTAAAGCGGAACAATCAGAATGCACAAGCATCGGGATTCGGCGAGAATATGCCCGCGACAGCGGATGCGCGGCAACAACCGACAACATCTAGTTCTTTGGAAAATTCTCTAAATGCTTTTATGATGGCTGAATCTTATATGGTGAGAATAGTAATTTCATAAAAGAAGCGATGCTTTTAATGAGGACCGAGATGAGATTGCAAAACCAGGCGGCAATCAAATCATTGGAAAATCAAGTCGGACAATTTGCTCAAAATCTGAACACTAGACCACAAGGAGGTTTACCTAAGCGCGATCTGAAGTCGCAAAGGCGGCCATGAGCAATGTAAGGCAATCACCACAGTGGCCAACAACAGAGAGGTTCAAACCCGCTCGTCAAACAAAACTCCACAAAAGATCAAGGCGAACCTGGCGGCAAAGTCTCGGATCTTTGAACCGGGAATTGCTGCGGCAGCGGCAATAAGCATGCCTCGGCAGCCGGTGGCGCCTCGCGCTTGCGATAAGCGCGCCGGCGGCAACCCGGTTGGTAGCGCGCCGGCAACTCGGATGTCCTGCAAATGTCCGTCAATCGGGTTTCAAACCAATGAAAGGATAGAAGATATCGACTTCCACCACCATTCCACAAAGGTTGGCGACAAAAGCAAGAATACCAATTCAAGAAGTTTCTTGATATCCTAAAGCAAGTCCACATCAACTTGCCATTGGTGGAAGCAATTGAACAAATGCCAAACTATGCCAAGTTTCTTAAAGACATTGTGTCCAAGAGAACAAGGCTAGGAGAGTTTGAAACAATTGCGCTTGAGAGAGGATGCATGGCAATGTTACTGTCGTATGCCGCCCAAGTTGAAGGATCGGAAGTTTCACAATACCTGTTCTATTGGAAATCACTATGTCGGAAAAGCACTATGCGACCTAGGGGCTAGCATAAACTTGATGCCTAAATCGGTTTTCGAAACTAGGAATCGGGAAGGCAAGACCTACATGATTATGCTCTGGCTAGCAAGCCAGATCCTATGTGCATCGAGAGGAAAAATCGAGGACATCTTGGTAAAGTTGATAAATTTATTTTTCCGTGACTTTATTGTTTTGGATTGTGAAAGCGGATGAGCATGCACCTATCATTCTCGGGAGACCATTCCTAGCGGCGGGAGAACTTTGATTGCGTTGAAAAGGAGAACTCACAATGAGGGTGAATGACCAGCGAGTAAAACTAAATGTGTTCCAAACACTAAGGCATGCCGATGATCGGAAGAATGCCAACTACTTCATGCCGCGGCGAGTTTAACCGATGAGGAATTTAGTTGCCTCGGCAACTACATTTGCCGATCAAGAGGAACTGAGGAGTATGAAGAAGCGGTCGATGAGGAACAACGAGAAGAGGCAAATTGGCTAGTCAATCGACCCGGTACATACTTTGAACCTTTGGACTACTCGGGTAAGGAAGGTAAGATCGAAAAACCCTCTATCGAAAATCCACCAATTCTTGAGTTGAAACAATTGCGGATCAACTAAAATATGTATACTTAGGGATCGATAATACATTACTGTAATTATTTCCTCTAAGTTCTGACTGAGCGAGGAAAAAAGCTAATCAACATGTTGAAGCTACATAAAAGGCAATAGGGTGGACAATTGCCGACTTGAAGGAATTAGCTTGGCGGTGTGCATGCACAAGATCTTGTTGGAAGATGATCACAAACCTTCAATTGAGGCCGGAGGAGACTGAATCATGCCATGAAAGGGGTTGTAATGAAAGAAATCATCAAGTGGCTTGTGCGGCATTATATACCCTATCTCGATAAATGCGTGGGTAAGTCCCGGTACAATGTGTGCGAAAAAGAAAAAGGTATAACGGTGGTAAGCAATGAAAATAATGAACTTATCCCAACCGGGTGTGACCGGTTGGAGGTTTTGTATGGACTATCGAAAGCTAAACAAAGCCACTAGGAAAGATCACTTCCCATTACCCTTTATTGATCAAATGCTTGACCGTCTTGCGGGTAAACCCTTTTCTTGTTTTCTTGATGGTTATTCAGGTTACAATCAGTTGCCATAGCACGGAAGATCAGAAAAACAACCTTCACATGCCCTACGGTACTTATGCCTTAGAAGGATGCCGTTCGGATTATTATGCGCCCGGCAACCTTCAAAGATGCATGATGGCTCTTTTTTTGGACATGGGTGAAGACTTCCTTGAGATCTTCATGGATGATTTTTCGGTTTTTAGTAATGACCCGGCGGCTGTCTCGGCAATTTAGAGAGGGTGTTGGCAAGATGAAGAAAAGGATTTAGTCCTCAATTGGGAGAAATGCCACTTTATGGTAGATGAAGGAATAGTGCTCGGCCATAAGATTTCATCAAGGAATTGAAGTAGACAAAGCCAAGGTGGGCGTGATCGAGAGATTACCCCACCAAATTCGGTTAAAAAAATTGAAGTTTTTTCGGACATGCGAGGTTTTTACAGGAGGTTCATTCATAATTTTTTCTAAAATCACTAAACCTTTTGTGTCTGCTTGAGCAGGATAAAGTCTTGATTTTGATGATTCTTGCACTCAAGCATTTGAAAACCTAAAAAAAAGCTTGCCTCGGCACCCATTGTTGTTCCACAGTTGGGCGCTACCTTTTGAGCTCATGTGTGATGCAAGTGATTTGCGGTAGGAAGCGTCCTAGGCCAGCATACAGGTAAGACATTCCATGTGATATACTCGCTAGTAAAACTCTTAATGATGCTCAAGTGAATTACACAACAGCGGAGAAAAGAGTTACTATTTGTAGTTTTTCGCATTTGACAAGTTCGATCCTATTTAATTGGTACAAAGGTAATTGTTCATACGGACCATTCGGCAATCAAATACTTATTTGCTAAAAGGATGCTAAACCTCGTTTGATTCGTTGGATATTACTTTTACAAAATTTGATATTGAAAGTGGGGCGGAAAGAGCAGAAAATCAAGTGGCGATCACTTATCACGTTTGGAGCGCAATAGGGGGAGGAGGGCGGATCTAGAGATATGTGATGCATTCCCGGATGAACAAATTCTAATCGCCTCGGCAACCCCGCCCTCGCGCCTCGGCAGCCCATGGCGCCTCGGCAACCATGGAAGCCTGCGCCTCGGCAACTCTTGGCGCCGCGGCGGTCTTTGCGAGCACGCCTCGGCAATTTTGGGGCGGACTCGGCGGCACATGCCCGGCAATACACAATGCTGTTGATTTAGTTAACTTCCTTGTTTGTGGTATTTTCCGTATGGCATTACTCACCAAGGAAAAGCGGTTCCGCCATAATGCTAAGCATTACTTTTTGGGACGAGCCTCTTTTGTTTAAACAATGTGCGAGATCGGGTTATCGCCGATGTGTCCCTGAAGAAAAAACAACAGAATGTACTCGGCAATGCCATTCTTCACCCTATGGAGGACATTTTGGAGGAACTCGTACCGCATGACCAAAGTCTTGCAATCCGGTTTGTATTGGCCAACATTGTACAAAGATGCCCAAGACTTTTACAAGCAATGTGATCGTTGCGGAGGGCGGGCAATATCTCTAGGCGACATGAGATGCCACTCGAACATCATCGAGGTGGGGCATTCGATGTATGGGGATCGATTTTATGGGACCTTTCCCATCTTCATTCGGCAACCTCTACATCTTACTCGCCGTCGACTATGTGTCTAAATGGGTAGAAGCATTTGCGGTTCCCAGCAGCGATTCCAAGACCGTGCAGCGATTCTGAGAAAAACATATTTACGGTTTGGGATGCGAGAGCAATTATCATCGCGACGGGGCAAGCATTTTGACAACGGACTAATTGCCAAGATGTTGCAGCGCCCGGCATATCACACAAGATCGCCACGGCATATCACCCACAAACCAGCGGGCAGCGAAATTTTCAGCAGGGAGTTGAAGGGAATACTCGAGAAAGTTGTAAATCCCTCGAGGAAGGATTGGTCATTAAGACTAGATGGCGCACTTTGGGCATATCGCTTTGCATTCAAAACACCATTAGGTATGTCCCCTTCCGGCTTGTCTATGGTAAAACATGTCATCTACCGGTGGAAATCGAGCACAAGGCGTCTTTGGGCAATCAAGACCGTGAATATGGATTGGGAAAGTGCGGACAAAAGCGCTTGATGGATCTCAATGAGATAGAAGAATTTCGTGCACTCGCCTATAACAATGCACGAATCTACAAGGAAAACAAAGCGATGGCATGACAAGAAACTATTGCCCACGGCAATTCACGCCAGGGCAACTAGTTCTCTATTCAATTCTCGGCTAAAACTTTTTCCGGGAAAAGCTGAAATCAAGATGGTGGGACCATTTGAAGTCGTCAAACCATTCTCCCATGGTCTTTGTGATAATCAAGTCCATCTCGACAACCATGAATTCAAAGTTAATGGACAAAGATTGAAGCACTACAATGGTGCCCATGTGGAGCGTAACAAGGAAGTGGTCAACTTAGGAGATGCATGAGCATGCATCTCTCCTCTCGATATTTCCTTTTTCTTTTTCTTTTTATTTTTATTTTTAATTTTAGGAGATATTTTATTTTTTTTCTTCATTATCTTTAGTTTTTCAGGTTTTCTTTATTTTCTTTTTCACAACAAGACTCACAACTACTATGCTAAGGAAATTTCTTGCCAAGATCATTGCCCGGCAACCAATGAAGAAGATGCGCGACAAACTTACTTCATGCATGCACAAGCTGATGCCACGGCAACCAACCATGAAGATGCCACGGCAACCAAAGCTGAAGACATCCGGCAACAAGAAAACAACCATTGCATTCAAGCAAGAAAATCAAGGCGCCAACTAGAAGAAACTAATCATCTCGATGTGAACTCTCGAAGTAAGTCCTCGTATGCATTTATTTTTATTTTATTTTTCGTTATTTTTATGCATGCATTGAGGACAATGCCTCACACTCGAGTTTTGGGGGATTGTTATTAGTAATTACCATGTTTAGTTACATTAATCTTAAGCATTACATTTAGGATACATAAATTGCTTGCCATGCCTTTAATTGGAACAAAATTGCTTAGATTTGATGAATATTCAATGATGACTTTACCAATGCACTTAATTGATAGAATTTTTATTCTAGGATAACCATGAAAAACTTAGAATTTTACTATGATGCTAAATTTGATGAAACACTTTGTTGTGGTTTGATTGATTTAAGGAGTTCTAGTAAACTTAGGTTGATAATTAACTAATTGGGGATTAGAATAAAAATTGGATGAATGCTAGAGGTGCGAAATTGGCTCTAGCATGTGCTAAAAAAAATTGATCACTAGAGGTGCAGCTGGCTCTAGGAGGCGTTAAAATTTTTCGGTTAACTAGAGGTGCGAAACCGGCTCTAGTCGATTAAATTAACTTAAGAAAACTAAAAATAAAACACTAGAGGTGCCGAAAGTGGCTCTAGTTAAAACATGTTAAAAAGAACCCAATGAAGTAATTTGAAAACCTATTGTTTGCATAGAATCCGAAAAATCAACTTGCACACAACTCACGCACACACTCACAAGCATTATAGTTTGATTAGAGTAATTCCTCGTTTTACGAAAAATAAAAAGCCAATCATACTTTGTGCCCGGTTGAGAGGTGAAATCAAGTTCAAAGCTAAGTTTGTGAAAATTTGAAGTCTTGGCGGTAATTATGAGTTTGCATTGCTTGAGGACAAGCAATAGTTGAGTTTGGGGTGTGATAAGTGTTCAAAAGTACTATTTTCTTACCCTTTTTACTCATATTATTGTTAGACTTAGGCTCATATTAGTTGCATAGTTAGTCATTCATGCATTAATCCATGTTTCCTTCAAGCGTTGAACTTGATTACATAACTTGGTGATTTTTGTGAAATAGATCTTTGCTTTGGTGTGTTTTTTGTTTTTGTGTGTGTATGTGCAAGGATCACTTGCCAAAGCAATGCCGAGCTAGTTGCGCAGGCGGTGCATGAAGGAGGATGCGAGCTAGTTGCCATGGCATTTGTCGACAAAGACCAAAAGCAATATGGATGTCGAAATTCATGATTTTACAAGCCCAAGATGACATGGAGCAAGGCCCAAGCCCAAAGGAATTTGATTGCCATGCGAGAGATTAAAGAAGAATTAAATTCCAAGAGGATAGGAGAAGTTCTAATAGGAATAAAATTATAATAAAAAATTATATTCTTTAAAGATAATTTAATTCAACTCAAACTCCTCCTCAAAGAAGGACTTTGGCCTAGCCCTATAAATACCAAGGAGATTTCGACAAGATGAATAGAGAGAGAGCAAGAGGAAATTTCAACAAGTCCAAGTAGGGCAAGAGGAATTTTACCGACAAGCATCAAGGGCAAGGAGGATTTCGACAAAGCCTCTTCCTTCATCTTTGTTCGATTGGGTTCATGCTAGGGATTAATTATCTTGTGTTTCTTTGGAACCTAGCCATGAACTAAATTTACTAGCTATGGTTATTGTGTTTTGTGGTTGTGAGAAACTATTGGTTTTGTTTAGGTAATAAGAGTTTGCACTTTTCTATTTCAAGGTTTATTCATTCTTGATTCTTATTATTGTTTTGAGTGAATTGGGAGAGGATCTCGTGATTTCATCCATTTATCTAATATCGGGAGAGTTAGATTCAAAAGCGAATGAATATGATCTTTATTCAATCAATGATGGTGAAGATTAATCCGGCAGGAATAAGTTAAGGATTTCAGCGGCTAAGAAGGGCGCAAGATTGGTTGTTGTTCACCCTTGATTCACTTGGGGATGTATTATCCCCGTGCACTCTTTACCAAGACAATCAAT
>JAGYYJ010002022.1:0-11069 GCA_019671005.1 Hibiscus mutabilis
CAATCTATATTCACGGTCTTGATTGCCCAGTACGCCTTGTGCTCGATTTCCACCGGTAGATGACATGTTTTACCGTAGACAAGTCGGAAGGGGGACATACCTAAGGGTGTTTTGAATGCAGTGAGATATGCCCAAAGTGCGTCATCTAGTCTTAATGACCAATCCTTCCTTGAGGGATTTACAACTTTCTCGAGTATTCCCTTCAACTCCCGATTGGAAATTTCTGCTTGCCCGTTGGTTTGTGGGTGATATGCCGTGGCGATCTTGTGTGATATGCCGAAGCGTTGCAACATCTTGGCAATTAGTCTGTGTCAAAATGCTTGCCCCCGTCACTGATAATTGCTCTCGGCATCCCAAACCGTGTAAATATGTTTTTCTACAGGAATCGTTGCACGGTCTTGGAATCGTTGTTGGGAACTGCAGCTGCCTCTACCCATTTAGACACGTAGTCGACGGCAAGTAAGATGTAGAGGTTGCCGAATAAAGATGGGAAAGGTCCCATAAAGTTTATCCCCCATACATCGAACAGTTCCACCTCGATGATGTTCTGGAGTGGCATCTCATGTCGTCTAGAGATATTGCCCGTCCTCTGGCAACGATCACATTGCTTGTAAAAGTCTTGGGCATCTTTCTACAATGTTGGCCAATACAAACCGGATTGCAAGACTTTGGCCGCGGTACGAGTTCCTCCAAAATGTCCTCCATAGGGTGAAGAATGGCATTGCCGGAGTACATTCTGTTGCTCTTCTTCAGGGACACATCGGCGTATAACCTGATCTGCATATTGTTTAAACAAAAGAGGCTCGTCCTAAAAGTAATGCTTAGCATCATGGTGGAACCGCTTCTTCCCTTGGTGAGTAATGCCATAAGGAAAAATACCACAAACAAGGAAATTAACTAAATCCGCGTACCAGGGTATTGCCGAGGCATGTGCCGCCGTGGCGACTGCTCCCAAGATTGCCGAGGCGTGCGCGTCAAAGACTGCTGCGGCATCGAGAGTTGCCGAGGCGTGTGCATCCATGGTTGCCGAGGCGTCGTGGGTTATCGAGGCATCTAGGGTTGCCGAGGCGTCAAGGGTTGCCTAGGCGTTGAGGGTTGCCGAGGCAACTAGAATTTGTTCATTCGGGAATGCATCGCATATCTCTAGATCCGCGTCCTCCTCCCTATTGCGTTCCAAACGTGATAACCGATCGGCCACTTGATTTTCTGTTCCTTTCCTGTCCTTAATTTCAATATCAAATTCTTTTAAAAGTAATATCCAACGAATCAAACGAGGTTTAGCATCCATTTTAGCAAATAAGTATTTGATTGCCGAATGGTCCGTATGAACAATTACCTTTGTACCAATTAAATAGGATCGGAACTTGTCAAATGCGAAAACTACAGCTAGTAACTCTTTCTCCGTTGTTGTGTAATTCACTTGAGCACCATTAAGAGTTTTACTAGCGTAGTATATCACATGGAAGGTCTTACCTGTGTGTTGGCCTAGGACTGCTCCTACCGCGAAATCACTTGCATCACACATGAGCTCAAAAGGTAGTGTCCAATCTGGTGGAACGATAATGGGTGCCGAGGCAAGCTTTTTCTTTAGGGTTTCGAATGCTTGGGTGCAAGAGTCATCAAAATCGAAGACTTTATCCTGTTCAAGCAGATTACACAAGGGTTTAGTGATTTTAGAAAAATTATGAATGAACCTCCTGTAAAAACCTGCATGTCCGAGAAAACTTTGAATTCCTTTAACTAAACTTGGTGGGGGTAATCTCTCGATCATGTCCACCTTGGCTTTGTCAACTTCAATTCCCTTGGATGAAATCTTGTGGCCGAGCACTATTCCTTCATCTACCAAAAAGTGGCATTTCTCCCAATTGAGGACTAAATCCGTTTCTTCGCATCTTGCTAACACCCTTTCTAAATTGCCGAGGCAGCCGTCGAAGTCATTACCAAAAACCGAAAAATCATCCATGAAGATCTCAAGGAAGTCTTCGACCATGTCTGAAAAGAGTGCCATCATGCATCTTTGGAAGGTTGACGGGGCGTTACACAATCCGAACGGCATCCTTCGGAAGGCATAAGTGTCGTATGGGCATGTGAAGGTTGTCTTTTCTTGATCTTCTGGTGCTATGGCAATCTAATTGTAACCTGAATAACCATCAAGAAAACAATAAAAGGGTTTACCTGCAAGACGGTCAAGCATTTGATCAATAAAGGGTAATGGGAAGTGATCTTTCCTAGTGGCTTTGTTTAGCTTTCGATAATCCATACAAACCCTCCAACCGGTCATAGTCCTGGTTGGGATAAGTTCATTATTTTCATTGCTTACCACTGTTATACCTCCCTTTTTCGGTACATATTGTACCAGACTTACCCACGTACTATCAGAGATAGGGTATATAATGCCGGCGTCAAGCCACTTGATGATTTCTTTCATTACAACCCCTTTCATGGCATGATTCAGTCTCCTCTGGGCCTCAATTGAAGGTTTGTGATCATCTTCCAACAAGATCTTATGCATGCACACCGCCAGGCTAATTCCCTTTAAGTCGGCAATTGTCCACCCTATTGCCTTTTTGTGTAGCTTCAATATCTTGATCAGCTTCTTTTCCTGCTCAGGCTGTAACTTAGAAGAAATAATTACAGGCAATGTATTATCGGTTCCTAAGTATGCATATTTTAGTTGCTCTGGCAATTATTTCAACTCAAGAATCGGTGGATGTTCAATAGAGGGTTTTTCGAGCTTACCTTCCTTACCTGAGTAGTCCAGTGGTTCAAAGTATGTACCTGGTCGATTGGCTAGCCAATTTGCCTCTTCTGGTTGTTCCTCATCGACCGGTTCTTCATACTCCTCATGTTCCTCTTGGTCGGCAATGTAGTTGCCGAGGCAATAAGTGCTACGCAATTGTGCAAGTATACACGTCGCAAGTAATAAAGTGATATGAGTATCGAGTATCGTCTCCACAGGGATTGGTTTGGGCCACTTTGCTTAAGTTACTGCACTGTGAAAATAAAAACACAATTGATAATAGAGGTTTTAATTAACGAGAAAAGTAAAAGCAATAAACTAAAAGAATAGATGAAAGAAAAAGAGAGAATAGGCCAGGTTATCGTGAGTTGAGGTGTGATAGCCGATTGGATCGTCTTGGTAAAAGAGTGCACGGGCAACTCAGTTGCCGTGGCAACTTGCACAGCGGGGTTGCCTTGGCAACTAATTGATGGTTGCCTGGGCGACTAGCTAGGCAACTACTTGGGCGTCTGGCATCAACTTCAAGGTTCGACAGAGCGTTCTTCAATGGTTTCTTCTTATCCCTAAGTCGAAACTCTAGCTACTTGTGCATGCCTTGATAATACATCCCTGTGTGAATCAAGGGTGAACAACAACCAATCTTGCGCTCCTCTTAGCCGTTGAAATCCTTAACTTATTCCTAAGCCGGATTAAACTTCACCATCAATAGATTGAATAAAGACCATACTCATTCGTTTCTTGAATCTAACTCTCCCGATATTAGATAAATTGATGAAGTTACGAGATCCTCTCGAAAACAAGAATAAAAGCCAAGAATGAGTAAACCTTGAATAGAAAAGTGAAAACTCTTATTACCTAAACAAAATCCAATTGTTTCTTACAACAACAAAACACAATAACCCTAACCAATCAAGTTAGTTCATGGTTGGGTTCAAAATATATACAAAGAATAATCCCCAAACCATGAATCTAATGGAAGCAAAGAAGAAGAAGAAATCAAACTCTCTCCCTCCTTGCTATCTTGTCGAAATCTCTTCCTTCTTGCCCTTTGGAGTTGTCGAAAATCCTCTCCTCTTGCTCCCTCTCTTGCCTTGGGACGTCAGTATCCCTAGGAATGAATTGTTGGTGCATGTTATCCATGACATATGTGGATCTCCCCAATTGATCTTCTGAATCCCCTAAGGTTGCATCCCATTGAGCTATCCTCGTGTCCATAGATTTTGATAGTTCTCGAATCTCTTCAATTGATCCGTCAAGTCTAGCCAAGGAAGCTAGTAACGTCTCCTCCAAGGAATTGGAATGCTCTTGAAAAGGACATGAAGAATTTTGCTGCTGGTTCCCTCTATGGTCCTCCATGTAGTTATATGCACCGAAAATGTGAGGGCAATTTTCAAACACATGATGTTCTCCACACATAGCACACGATTTTTCCATGGTATAAGTTCTTTGGGCTTTTCTCGGTTGGTATAGGTAATCATCAAAGGGTGCAAGGAACTCTTGATTGGATTGATTCATATCTTCCAACATCATCTCTCGAATAGATTGGCTTTTATTTCCCGACATGTTGATGTTCCTTAACTTGTAGCGCACCTAAATTTTTTTTTGATAAAACAAAGAAAAAGAAAAGTTAGTAAAACTAAGAGAAAAAAATGCAATAACAAAAACAACTAACACCAATTGCCAATCCATCCTAACCAAAACCCCCTTGTCGACAACAAGACTCAAATCATCAAGTGGCTTGACGCCGGCATTATATACCCTATTTCTGATAGCACGTGGGTAAGTCCGGTACAATGTGTACCAAAAAAGGGAGGTATAGCAGTGGTAAGCAATGAAAATAATGAACTTATCCCAACCAGGACTGTGACCGGTTAGAGGGTTTGTATGGACTATCGAAAGCTAAACAAAGCCACTAGGAAAGATCACTTCACATTACCCTTTATTGATCAAATGCTTGACCGTCTTGCAGGTAAACCCTTTTATTATTTTCTTGATGGTTATTCAGGTTACAATCAGATTGCCATAGCACCAGAAGATCAAGAAAAGACAACCTTCACATGCCCATACAGTACTTATGCCTTCCGAAGGATGCCGTTCGAATTGTGTAAACCCCCGGCAACCTTCCAGAGATGCATGATGGCACTCTTTTCAGACATGGTCGAAGACTTCCTTGAGATCTTCATGGATGATTTTTTGGTTTTTGGTAATGACTTCGACGGCTGTCTCGGCAATTTAGAGAGGGTGTTAGCAAGATGCGAAGAAACGAATTTAGTCCTCAATTGGGAGAAAAGCCATTTTATGGTAGATGAAGGAATAGTGCTCGGCCACAAGATTTCATCCAAGGGAATTGAAGTAGACAAAGCCAAGGTGGACGTGATCGAGAGATTACCCCCACCAAGTTCGGTTAAAGGAATTCGAAGTTTTCTCGGACATGCAGGTTTTTACAGGAGGTTCATTCATAATTTTTATAAAATCACTAAACCCTTGTGTAATCTGCTTGAACAGGATAAAGTCTTCGATTTTGATGATTCTTGCACTCAAGCATTCGAAACCCTAAAGAAAAAGCTTGCCTCGGCACCCATTGTCGTTCCACCAGATTGGACGCTACCTTTTGAGCTCATGTGTGATACAAGTGATTTCGCGGTAGGAGCAGTCCTAGGCCAACGCACAGGTAAGCCCTTCCATGTGATATACTACGCTAGTAAAACTCTTAATGGTGCTCAAGTGAATTACACAACAACGGAGAAAGAGTTACTAGCTGTAGTTTTCGCATTTGACAAGTTCCGATCCTATTTAATTGGTACAAAGGTAATTGTTCATACGGACCATTCGGCAATCAAATACTTATTTGCTAAAAATGATGCTAAACCTCGTTTGATTCGTTGGATATTACTTTTACAAGAATTTGATATTGAAATTAAGGATAGGAAAGGAACAGAAAATCAAGTGGCCGATCACTTATCACGTTTGGAGCACAATAGGAAGGAGGACGCGGATCTAGAGATATGCGATGCATTCCCGGATGAACAAATTTTAGTTGCCTCGGCAACCCTAGACGCCTCGGCAACCACGGCAGCACATGCCTTGGCAATACCCTGGTACGCGGATTTAGTTAACTTCCTTGTTTGTGGTATTTTTC
Source organism: Hibiscus mutabilis (assembly GCA_019671005.1). Classification (NCBI taxonomy): domain Eukaryota; kingdom Viridiplantae; phylum Streptophyta; class Magnoliopsida; order Malvales; family Malvaceae; genus Hibiscus; species Hibiscus mutabilis. The sequence goes on from JAGYYJ010002022.1 coordinate 5,880, forward strand.
CTTATGGCATTACTCACCAAGGGAAGAAGCGGTTCCGCCATGATGCTAAGCATTACTTTTGGGACGAGCCTCTTTTGTTTAAACAATGTGCAGATCAGGTTATACGCCGATGTGTCCCTGAAGAAGAGCAACAAAATGTACTCCGGCTATGCCATTCTTCACCCTATAGAGGACATTTTGGAGGAACTCGTACCGCGGCCAAAGTCTTGCAATCCGGTTTGTATTGGCCAACATTGTACAAAGATGCCCAAGACTTTTACAAGCAATGTGATCATTGCAGAGGACGGGCAATATCTCTAAACGACATGAGATGCCACTCCAGAACATCATCGAGGTGGAATTGTTCGATGTATGGGGGATCGATTTTATGGGACCTTTCCCATCTTCATTCGGCAACCTCTATACGTGTCTAAATGGGTTGAGGCAGTTGCAGTTCCCAACAACGATTCCAAAACCGTACAAAGATTCTTGCAGAAAAACATATTTACACGGTTTGGGATGCCGAGAGCAATTATCAGCGACGAAGGCAAGCATTTTGACAACAGACTAATTGACAAGATGTTGCAACGCTTCGGCATATCACACAAGATCGCCACAGCATATCACCCACAAACCAACGGGCAAGCAGAAATTTCCAACTGGGAGTTGAAGGGAATACTCGAGAAAGTTGTAAATCCCTGAAGGAAGGATTGGTCATTAAGACTAGATGACGCACTTTGGGCATATCGCACTGCATTCAAAACACCCTTAGGTATGTCCCCCTTCCGACTTGTCTATGGTAAAACATATCATCTACCGGTGGAAATCGAGCACAAGGCGTACTGGGCAATCAAGACCGTGAATATGGATTGGGAAAGTGCCGGACAAAAGCGTTTGATGGATCTCAACGAGATAGAAGAATTCCGTGCACTCGCCTATCACAATGCACGAATCTACAAGGAGAAAACAAAGCGATGGCATAACAAGAAACTATTGCCACGGCAATTCACGCCAGGGCAACTAGTTCTCCTATTCAATTCTCGGCTAAAACATTTCCCAGGAAAGCTGAAATCAAGATGGTCGGGACCATTCGAAGTCGTCAAACCATTCTCCCATGGTGCTGTGATAATCAAGTCCATCTCTGACAACCATGAATTCAAAGTTAATGGACAAAGATTGAAGCACTACAATGGTGCCCATGTGGAACGTAACAAAGAAGTGGTCAACTTGGGAGATGCATGAGCATGCTCTCCTTTCAATATTTTCTTTTTCTTTTTCTTTTTATTTTCATTTTTATTTTTAGGAGATATTTTATTTTTTCTTCATTATCTTTAGTTTTCAGGTTTTCTTTGTTTTCTTTTTCACAACAAGACTCACAACTACTATGCTAAGGAAATTTACTGCCGAGATCCTTACCCCGGCAACCAATGAAGAAGATGCCTCGGCAACCTACATCGTGCCTGCACAAGCTCATGCCACGGCAACCAACCCTGAAGATGCCAGGGCAACCAAAGCTAAAGACATCCCGGCAACAAGAAAACAACCATCGTATTCAAGCAAGAGAATCAAGACACCGACTAGAAGGAAACTAATCATCTACGATGATGAACTCTCGGAGTAAGTCCTCGTATGCATTTTTATTTTTATTTTTATTTTTCATTATTTTTATGCATGCATTGAGGACAATGCCTCACTCGAGTTTGGGGGGGATTGTTATTAGTAGTTACCATGTTTAGTTTCATTCATCTTAAGTATTACATTTAGGATACATAAATTGCTTGCCATGCCTTTAATTGGAACAAGAATTGCTTAGATTTGATGAATATCCGATGATGACTTTGCCAATGTACTTAATTGATAGAATTTTTATTCTAGGATAACCATGGAAAAACATAGAATTTTACTATGATGCTAAATTTGATGAAACACTGTTGTGGTTTGATTGATTTAAGGAATTCTAGTAAACTTAGGTTGATAATTAACAAATTGGGGGATTATAATAAAAATTGGATGAATGTTAGAGGTGCCCGAAATTGCCTCTAGCATGTGCTAAAAAAATTGATCACTAGAGGTGCCCGAAACTGGCTCTAGGATGTGTTAAAATTTTTTGTGTTTCTCGAAACTGGCTCTAGGATGTGTTAAAATAATTTAACTAGAGGTGCCCGAAACCGGCTCTAGTCGATTAAATTAACTTAAGAAAACTAAAAACAAAACACTAGAGGTGCCCAACACTGGCTCTAGTTAAAACATGTTAAAAAGAACCCAATGAAGTAATTTGAAAACCTCTTGTTTGCATAGAATCCGAAAAATCAACTTGCACACAACTCCGCACACACTCACAAGCATTATAGTTTTATTCCGAGTAACTCTTAAGTTTTTCGAAAAATAAAAAGCCAATCATACTTTGTGCCCCGGTTCAGAGAATTGAAATCAAGTTCAAAGCTAAGTTTGTGAAAATTGAAGTCTTGGCAGGTAATTATGAGTTTGCATTGCTTGAGGACAAGCAATAGTTCGAGTTTGGGGGTGTGATAAGTGTTCAAAAGTACTAATTTTCTTACCCTTTTTACTCATATTATTGTTAGACTTAGGCTCATATTAGTTGCATAATTAGCTATTCATGCATTAATCCATGTTTCCTTCCATCGTTGAGCTTGATTACATAACTTGGTAGTTTTTGTGGAAAAGATGCTGCTTTGGTGTGCTTTGTGTGTGTATGTGCAGGACCACTTGCCAAAGCAATGCCGAGCTAGTTGCCAGGGCAATGCATGAAGGAGATGCCGAGCTAGTTGCCAGGGCAATGCATGAAGGAGATGACGAGCCAGTTGCCATGGCAATTGTCGACAAAGAGAAAATGCAATAGGGATGTCGAAATTAATGACTTTACAAGCCCAAGATGACATAGAGCAAGGCCCAAGCCCAAAGGAATTTGATTGCCATGCAGAGATTAAAGAAGAAGTAAATTCCAAGAAGATAGGAGAAGTTCTAATAGGAATAAAATTATAATAAAGAATTATATTCTTTAAAGATAATTTAATTCCAACTCAAACTCCTCCTCAAAGAAGGACTTTGGCCTAGCCCTATAAATAGCAAGGAGATTTCGACAACTTGGAGAGAGAGCATTAGGGAAAATTTCGACAAGTCCAAGAGAGGAAGCAAGGGGATTTTCGGCAAGCATCTAGGACAAGGGATTTTCGACAAGCTTCATCTTTTCTTCCTTGTTCGATTGGGTTCATGCTAGGGATTGTTTATCTTGTGTTTCTTTGGAACCTAGCCATGAACTAAATCTACTTGGCTATGGTTATTCTGTTTGTGGTTGTGAGAAACTATTGGTTTTTGTTTAGGTAATAAGAGTTTGCACTTTTCTATTTCAAGGTTTATTCATTCTTGGTTCTTATTCTTGTTTGCGAGTGAATTGGGAGAGGATATCGTGATTTCATCTATTTATCTAATATCGGGAGAGTTAGATTCAAGAAACGAATGAATATGATCTTTATTCAATCCAATGATGGTGAAGATTAATCCGGCTTAGGAATAAGTTAAGGATTTCAACGGCTAAGAGGAGCGCAAGATTGGTTGTTGTTCACCCTTGATTCACGCAGGGATGTATTATCAAGGCATGCACAAGTAGCTAGAGTTTCGACTTAGGGATAAGAAGAAACCATTGAAGAACGCTCTGCCGAACCTTGAAGGTTGCTGCCCAGAAGCCCAAGTAGTTGCCCAACTAGTTGCCCAGGCAACCATTGATTAGCTGCCAAGGCAACCCCGTTGTGCAAGTTGCCACGACAACTGAGTTGCCCGTGCACTCTTTTACCAAAACGATCCAGTCGGCTATCACACCTCAACTCACAATAACCTGGCCTATCTCTCTCTCATTTGAATTCATCTTTTCTTTTACTTTATTGCTTTCTAGATTAGTCATTAGTTAAACTCCTATAATCCTTTACTTGTGTTTTTACTTTTTACAGTGCAAGAGACTAGATTCTTGAAGTAGCACCAATCCCTATGGAGACGATATCTTTTATACTATAACTTGCGACGTGTATACTTGCACATTTGCGTAGCACTTATTACGCGCAACAAGTTTTTGGCGCCGTTGCCGGGGATTGGCAATAGCGAATTTGTTTTTACTTTCTTGCACTTTCTTTTTACTTTTCTTGTTTAAAATTCAAAGGGCTAACAAACTTTCGTTTTGCATTGGTATATGACCAGGGCGAGACGGACTTCACCAGAATATCCCTTTGATCCAGAAATCGAACGAACCTTACAAAGACTTAGACGAAGGATAAGAGAAGCAATGGCAAATCAAGACGGCAATATGAATCAAGATGTTCGAGCAGGAGGAATGATTCTTGCACGAAATAGAACTATTCGAGACTATCTTGAAGAAGATCTTGATGGACTTAACCCAGGAGTTGTCGAACCTAAAATTGAAGCTGACCACTTTGAGTTGAAACCGGTAATGTTTAATATGATCAACACAATAGGTCAATTTGGCGGCTCAAAGAATCGAAGATGCACGACAACATCTGAAATCTTTCCTCGAGATTTGCAACTCGTTCAAGATATACGAGTCACCCCGATGTCCTACGATTAAGATTATTCCCTATTCACCGAGGGATAGGGCGAAAGCATGGTTGAATAACATTCTGCCGGATCCATAGCATCTTGGACTGATCTTTGTCGTGATTTCCTTGCTAGATTTAATCCTACAAATTTGGTGATAAGCCGTAACGACATTACTTCTTTTCGTGGCGGATGATGAATCCATGTACGAGGCTTGGGAGCGATATAGAACTTCTACACAAATGCCTCTACACGGATTCGGTGTGGACTCAAGTATCAATGTTTTACAACGCCGTGAATACACCAACAAGGATGATGCTAGATGCCTCGGCAAACGGCATACTCCTAAATAAGTCACCGGAAGAAGCAATGAAAATTTTAAACAGGCTGGCCAAGAATGACTATCAATTCCCATCTACTAGAAGAGGAGGAGTTAGACGCCAAGCCACAATACATGAACTAGGATCATCATATTCAATTTCGGCACAATTGGCCGCTTTAACCAAGATGGTCTAGAACATGCAAAAACCAAACAACACACATGAAGCAAGGTAATGGATTCTTTTTGTGAGTTATGTGGTGATAACCATAATTATCCGAATCCAGCTTCTATGTGGGGAATTACAATCGAGCAACAACATGATGTCC